>CAEGAE010080167.1:0-12005 GCA_903067095.1 Girardinus metallicus | reverse complement strand
AAGCTGCTTGCCTATTGCGGATTCAGTCTTCCCAGCCTGGTGCAGCTCTACAGTTCTGTTTCTGGTGTCCTTCGACAGCTCTTTGGTCTTCACCATAGTGGAACTTGGAGTGTGACTGTTTGAGGTTGTGGGCAGGTGTCTTTTATACTGGTAACCAGTTCAAACAGGTGCAGATACAGGTAATGAGTGGAGGACAGAGGAGCCTCTTAAGGAAGAAGTTACAGGTCTGTGACAGCCAGAAATCTTGCTTGATTGTCGGTAACCAAATACTTATTTTTCCCCCTTTATTTGCAAATAAATTCTTTAAAAATCAGACAATGTGATTTTCAGAATTTCTTTTCTCATTTTGTCTCTCATAGTTGATGTCCATCTATGATGTCAATTACAGGCCTCTCTCTTCTTTTCAAATGGGAGAACTGGCACAATTGGTGACTGACTAAATACTTTTTTCCCCCACTGTATATTCATTCAGCCTGAGACAATAAGGCAGCAAACCACCTTTTCACTGTATTTAAAACGTCAAAGTATTTTGACGTTTTAACTTTGCATATCTAGAAACCAAATTTTATCCATTTATTTTTACAAAATAGCTTAAGTTTAGACTGGGCAGAACATGGGGGAACATTTATCAGATTTATGCTCATCTATGGTCTTCTAACCTTTACTGCTGACTGTGGTTTCTGGGTTGATGTTCTTCAGGAAGATGAAGTCCTAGTTTAAAGTCTTTTTCAGCCTCTAAAAGAGTTTCTTCCATAATTATTACCTTTAATTTAGCTCCATCCATCTCCCCTCCAGCTTTGCTAAGATACAAGTTTATAAGATTAAAACCCACACAAAATGTATTATTTGCCATATATGTAACATCTGAAGCACTGGAATTTAGAGGTAACAGAGTAAAGGTGGCTAAATGCAAATGAACTCCGTATTTCTCAAACTTTTCAACGCAACACAGTTATCTATCACTTTGTGCTGAAATGTATGGGGTATAAAAACTTTTCCAAGGCTCTGCATGTATTCTTACATGTAACATCTGTACGATATCAGTAAAACAGAAACAAACATACTTCATCTGAGTTCAGAGTTTCAGTTTATGAGATAACTGGACTCCTCCCATCCAGGAGATCAACAGGATGTCCAAAAGCAAATCAACATCTCTAACACATTCATGTGCAGCCACTTTAAAAATCTAAGATGCTCTCTCCCTGGAGAGGCGGTCAGGAAACATTCCTGAGTAATCTTTGGGGGGAGTTTGAGAAAATGCATCACATATGACCCAGTACACAGACAAACAGTCAGAGGGCCGGTTTCTGCCTGTCTGGACAAGCTGCCACAGCGGCTCCAAACAAGACAGGAGCAGGGGCGAGAACTCTGCAGGAAAAAACAGCTTTTATTTGGTTTAAACACAGACTTCACATTTGAGCTATTCAACAGACGCATGCATACTTAAGTCTCTTTTTATTTATTGTGTCGTATTCAGTGGTTTCCTTCAAAGTGGTGTTTTGAATTTCTGGGATGTTTCTTTTTTTTCAGAGATAAAACCCTTAAATGTTGCAACTACAACTGATTGAGAATTAGATTTGGCTCCAAGTAACAAATCTGAGGAGATATAATTAAACTTCTAAATCTAATCTAATAATAATAATAATAATAATAATTATAATAAAGTAATGACAGAATTGGCAAGTCAGGCCTCAAAGATCAGTGATCGGCCAGAAAACTGCAATCGGTGTACCACAAGTAAAAACACAAACCTTAGGACCTACTGGCAAGCACAGTGGTGGAAGAGTGTTGATGCGGGTTTGTTTTCCAATTAGAGGGCCTGGTTATCTTACAGTTAAGTCGACCCCCAACTTCTTTCTGTCCAAACGTATTTTACAATCAAATGTGACGCCTGGTGTCTGAAAGGTTAAAACCGACTCAAACTGCGTCATTAAGAAAATCACAAACACAGGAGCAAAACCACAGTAGAAGAATCAAGGTACTGAAATGGTCCAGTCACAGTCAATATTTCAACCTGATTATAATGCTATGGAGGAACCTCGGGAGGCTTGTGCAGAACCAAATGTTGGAAAATATCAAAGAACTGAAGCTATGGAGTGAACCACAGTGGGTCAGATTTCTCTCTAATTGATGAGGGAGACAGAAAAACTTCCACTCCAAAGGCTTTTCCACATGTTCTTGTTTCAGTTGTTAAATCTTAGTGTTGGAAATCTTTCCTGTAAGCACAAAACAGAGAAAACAACACTACTCAGAGCTTCACTGACCTGAAGCCAAACATGATCTCGTCGTGACGAAGATGAGCATCATCATCGATGGAGAGGACGGCCTCGGTTTCCACGACGTCCCAGGGTAGAAAGCGATTGTTGAGGCTGTTCTTTTCTGTGCGGACAACCTGCAGGCATGAGTTTGGCAAAAAAGGGCATTTATATAAGGCAGCACGGAGAACATTTTACATAACACTACCCAGTACAGACATCCAAAAGAAAATGACTGCACAGGAAAACAGGGCACCATGTCTTGAGATCTGTAACTTGTCTTTATTTATTTATTTTTTTCTATTGCTGGCCATTTTATTTTTTTATGATTGAAAAAAAAAAAAACTGGTCAAATTATTAATTGGCATTAAACCTATGAAATACACTTTTAAAAATTTGCCTACAATATACAGAAACATTAAATTTAACAGTGATTCATATCTGCAATAACTGTTATTTTTAATATTGTGCATTTCAAAAACATTAGCAAGGAAGCAGGCAGCTTATTAATGATGCTAATTCTGCTTTGTGTGTATTTGGGTCCATGACATCACACATGGTACAAGAATAAATCTGCGTGCTTCTAATAGTAAACACCATGGATACCATAACGATTAAAACCCATTCAAATGCTGGTATTAGTTTAGAAAAGTAAAGATAAAGAAATCTGATAAAAGTTAATGGATGATTACTTGCCTTATGAGATGCCCTTAAAGCTATGTGTAAGTGGAATAAAGTTTTTTTTGTTTTTATCCTGATTAGAAAAACAATACGATAAACAATGAAATGTTTTATAAGCAGCAAACTATAGCTGAGGTGTATACTACTGATTTTTCAAAGCAGTACAGCAAGGAGCTTTAACAAATCTTTACCAGGAAGCAAACAGGGAACATGAATCTTACCACAATAGGCAGGCCGATGTCTGGCCAGAGGAGGTCATCTGAAGGAGGCTTTGGTGAATTCCACACCACCACTACCTTGTTAAGGTACGGCAGCCCATTTAGCCTCTCCAGAGAGTTCATCAGCACTTCCTCCCTTTCATATGTCAGCATGACCACAGTGAACTGCTCTCGGGGGACATTCCCTCCCAGAGCAGCCTGAAATTCCTTCCCAGAGCCCCCAGAGCCCCCACCAATGGGCCTGAAACCGGTTCCAGAGCCAAGGAATTTGGCTTCTGAGGGCAAAACCGGGTCCAGAGGAGTGTGGGGAAACAGATGGAAGGGCCCCGGGGCCCTGTTCCATGATCTGTACGTGTCTGCTGCCGTGTATGTGAAGTTGCGGAGGAAGCGGGGAGAGGCATATGGAGGCTCCGTCTCTACGGGGCCCAGATCCAGATCCCCATTGTCGGCCAGGTTGGCGTCCGTTCCCGCCAGCTTCCCGGCTTTGTGGGGAATCTCATGCGCGGGCTCGTCCTTGATTGGAGCGGCAGGGACCTGGATGCTGGTTCGTATGCTTGCGAGGATGGTGTTGAGAACATTCTCAGAGACTGAGAAGTACGTCTCCCAGAGAAAACGACCCTGCCGCCTCATAGCGAGCATGTCGTTGTCCGATAGGCTGCGCAGCAAGAAGTGGAGCTCTGTGACACGGGGCTTGGGTACTATAATGGCAGCTTCAGTCCAGCGGATAAATTGGTGGTAAGGTAGTCTAGAGTGGTCCCCTAACACAACAGGAATCGCCCCTACCTCCAAGGCCTCAAACAGCCTCATGCCGCAGCCTGCTGAGGCAACCAGCTGTCCGTCCCCTGGAGAGATCACCAAGGCGAATGTAGAAGCCTTGAGTACCTCCAGCCTGTCCTCCCTCTCCCCACAAAGAGCCCATTCTGTCGGCAAACTGGGCTTTGGGTTCTTGCATGTGAACTCCACCAGTACCTGATCCAGGTGGCTGTCCTGGACTGCTTTTAAAGTGCCAATTATCCGATCATCGTAGTCAGCGGGCGGATCTCCCTCCAGTTCCTCCTCAAACGATTGAGGGGGCGCCTCCTGGAGACTGCTCCTTAGAGACTCCACCCTCTCACCCTGGAAAGTGAAAAGGTACTTCCTCTTTACAGGTACCTGTGGTGGAACCTCCAAAAAGTTGGGTTCTGAGAGAGCGTGGACCAGTGGGGACACAACTAGGTCGAATCCCTCACGGTACTGCTGCTCCAGAAAGGTGGACTGGGCAACCGCTGCCCTTCCTGTGCTGACGTTATACAAGAAGTTTTGAGTCATGGACTTTCTGGAGAAATGCACCAGAACATGATTGTGTCCATCAGACCTCCAGTAAGGAAGAGCTTTCAGCTGCTTCTCCAGTTCTGAAGGAGACGGCAAAGGGGAGGACTCTAGTACCTCTCCCACCAGAACTAAATATAAACAGGCGATACTTGGGTTATCAGTTACATAAATATTGCTTTTAACGGATGCCGCAAAAGCCTGCTTCACCAGTGGATCAAGATTATTCCCCCAAGCATAAGAACTTGTGTCATAGACATAAACGGGAAACCCAGATGTCAGAGGACAGCGTGCGTAGTCGAAGCAAGACCGCAGACGACAGGAACGAGCAGACTTCGGCGGTGGTAGCCCTGGGTCCTCTTTGTCTGGTAGCAGTCGAACAGGCAAAGACAGCTTGGGCTGGTTCTGGGCCATCAGTTCTTTATAGGAATGCTCGGTCTGACTGATGACATTTTTCAGCTGCAGCAGATCCTGCTTGGCGCTGTCGATGCTGCGCTTGCAGGCCTCGATGCGGAGGTTGAGCCTGGCGATCTCGCCGTTGAGTTCCTGCCTCTTGGCCTCCAGCTGCAGCAGCTCCTCACTGACAGACTCGCGGATGCGGCACAGGTCCTGTACGTGTTTGGCTTCGCACAGCTCCCCGCCGGGCCGGGGCCCAAAGATGCGCTTGTCAGGGCCGCCGGCTTCATCAATGGTGGTGAGGTAGTAATGGGCGATGAGTGGGAAGAAGACCAAGATGAAAAAGAGCATGAAACTGAGCCATGTGAGACGTACCCGGCGCAGCACCCATGTCTGGCCTCCAACACCCACTCCGCCACCGTTACGCTGCATCGTTTACCGGTCAGTCGTTTCCTCGCCCCACTAAGAAACCGTTTCTATAAGGAGCAGCAGCCATGGTCGACCTTGTCAGCAAGGTGGTGGGACAGAAACTAAACCATTAAATCTACTCTAAAGGTCATCTACTGCCGAGTCCTGTAGGCGATGTGGGCTCAGGCTCAGCCTCACCTGTACTCTAAAATGTACTCTGTATTGCAACCCACTAAAGTTGATGCCATTTTCTGTTGAGAGAGGTTTAACTATTCCTCTGAATGTTTGCCAGGAAACAGTTCAGCATATGCAAAGGGATAGTCCCTTGATGGATGAAGCCAGAAGTACATGATGATCATGTGACGACTCAGATGTGCTCATTTTCTGATCCCCCATCAGAAAATCCACAGGATCTTTTTAAATCTCTTTAATCTTCTTAAAATAGGAACCTGAAACAGAGAAAAGCAGGAAAAAACCAATAAGTGCCAATAATCATCTGAGGCAAAAATAAACTCTTCTAAGTACAGATCATGTCATGGTGGTTTCATTCAAAGCTCAAAATTTATATCAACAAATATACAGCAATTCTGGCTTCACACACTGCAACACATCTCATACATTCTTTTCTGTGAAAGAGTGTCCAGCACAACATAGACCACTTGCTGTGGAGCTACTGCAGCTGTTACTTCTTGCAGTCTTTTCATAAAAATGATTAATTTGTTAATGAACACAAGACATTTAGGTGATATGATCCAAACAGAAGAATAAAGCATAAAGCAGATGTAATTAGTGAACAGGTGCATTTAACATTTTTTCGTGAAACTTCAATAATTTGAATAAAAGTATAAGGAGTAGTTAACAAAACATTCATACACCTTGTACTTGTACTTGTATGTGAGGAGACCACATAAATTAGCACATAATAAAGATGTAGAATGACAAGTGTAGGAGGTTTTCAAACATTCTACCAAATAAAACCCAAAATGTGGTATTCATATGTAATTAGCCTCTTTCATACTCCAAAGTGAAACCAAGTGCTACTAACCATCACAAGACTTCTACTAATTATTAAACAGGAGCAGGGCTGCAACTAATGATTACTTTAGTAATCCATTAGTCTATCAATTATTTTGACAATCAAAATTGTCAGTTACAAAGTATTTATTCTGGTCGACCATATAAAACACCAAAATTACATATCGGCTTATTCATTTTTGTTAGGGACATGCAGTCGGAATTGAAGTAAAAAGGCAAGTTGAGGTGAAAGAGACAATAGTAAAGAAGCAATATGTATGAGATTTATAGTCAAAGCTTTGCAAAGCCAGCCAGAGGCTCAGCTGTTCAGCCTGTGCATGATTGCCTCCCACAGAAGACAAATATCAGTGAGCTGAACAATACAAGGTATCTTTGGTTTTCAATTAACTTTTCTATTTAATCTTTTTTTCCATGTCACACAGAGCCCAAACTCTGGAGAGCCGTCATTTGTAACACACACCCAGCCAGGAAATTAACATCAAAAGCACCTTCAGCAAATCTCATTAAAGCCCTCCTCCTGCATCCTGACCTCAACGCAGACTCAAATTATCGAGCACCCTTGATAAGAGTCCATGCTAGAGAGCGATGATTGCCTCAGGACTGGGAAAGGCTCAGGAATACAGAAGATAAACAGCTGTGCCATCTGATGAATAGTGTTAAACTGATATCTCAGTATTGGGACAAAAAAAAAAGAACACACAAAGAGCAGAAAAAAATATGTATAACAAGTTTTCCATCGGTTTCTAAGAGCAGCAAGACATGTGCTGCTCGAGCTATAGCTACATCAAAAGCCTTGTAGATGTCACCTGATAGGCCAAGAGCCAAACAGTTCTTATCAAGCACTTTACAAACCCAAAACACACCGAGCAAATTCCATAAAGCAGTTCAGAGCAACACAAAGACCAGAGGAATGTAGGAGGTGTTTATCCTCCATGACATAATCACCTTTTGATAAGGAAGTCGTCTCTGAGCTACTGCTACATCTGAGCCTTCGTAGATCAGCCTAGAGACCGAGATCCTCTTGAGAACAGACATTTTTCATTTCAGACATCATTTCTGAGTCAAATAAACCTCTGCATGCTGCTCAGATTACAACTAATGTATGTTTCCATTTTCTCCTTGGACCTACTTTGGCGCAACTCAGGGTGTCGATACAAGCCCAATAAGTCCTATCACAACAGTGTAAACATGCTAATGCTACACTTGCACTTTGGAAAACTGCTCAGTCTAATTACTGAATTTCATTAATTAACTTCAAAAAAGTGTTTTAACCACAGTTAAGTCAGCAGTCTTCGACTCTTGGCGCAACAGTTTCATTTAGCCATCAACACAGAGTTACGACATAAAAGTACTGGCGGGTTTCAGAGAAACATGTCAAAAGCAATTATTATTAAACTCAGTGAAAGAAAAAAGATGAAACAACAAATATAACTTCAACCTTGGGAGGATTATGAAAGAACGCCCATTCATGAGTTTGGAAAACATGGGCTAATTACTGCATTAACCTTTTAAATGAGAAGAAAATACACAAATGCACAATTCATTTTAGGTTAACAGCCTACAGGTTAAGTAATGCTTTATTATTTAGAATAGTTACCGCTGCATTCAAGTTTAAGGGTTAATGTAGGATGGTTTGTTGATGCAACTTATTTCTCTCTGGCATTAAGGAGGTTGCATATGAAATACAAATTCACAGAACAGAGGACAGTTTGAACACTGGCCTCTGTCTTGCAGCACAGTGACGTCCCTGAACTGCAACTATCACAACAGCCTGATTAATTAGTGCATGACTGCCAGAATTAGAGGCCTCGTGGCACACAGATGTCAGCAGATGTGGCCGCTAGGCCTAATCTGGAACCAAAAACATGCTGCCTTAAAGCTCTGCCTGTGGCTGCCTTCTGGGAAACAGAGCAGCATGCATAGATAAGTCCGAATTTCAATCTCTTCAATAGCAGCTCTCTAATCTGCCGAAAGTTGTCCCTCTGCTGCAGACAGCCTAATCTGACTCCAGTTTGCATGGAGAACACACAGTGAAGCATTGATTGCTCTCAACTTACTTTGTGGGGATCGATGATAATGCCATCATTACCTACCGCCAAGCTGCGAGGCTTTGGCTGCCATTAAGGGAAGCTGATGGAGCCATTTTACTTGCAAGACTGAAGCAACATTAAACAGCGCCATATAAAAAAAAGAGATAAAATATAACATGCAGCACAGGCTGCAGCGATAACACCACCACAACACTTTGCAGTCGTACCTGCATGGGTTGCAGCCAAATTAATAGTTATGAAGTCTTGCTTCTCAGGGGAGAGGGAAGCTGTAGCCGACCAACTCATCTGACCCAGATAAGAAAAGAGCATTTGCACCACATGAAAAAGCACCAAGCAGGAAAACTGTTGGTTGGTTCCATGAATAAATTAGTATGCATTACTTAAGAAGTGCTAATATGATTAACTGAGTCAACAGGGCCTAATTTAATTCTATAGAAAATTCGCAGCACATAGCCAAAATGGCAGCAAGAGCATCTTGTAAGATTTTCATCAAAATATGCATGATGATGGGTTTAAACAGTAATAATAATCAAGAGGTTTAGATGAAGTATATTCATGAGATTGACAGCAGCAGGTGTCGGACATTGAGTGGGACTCAGATAGAGGGGGTGCTGTCTCTGATTTCCCAGACATCAGAGGGCTAGCTCTTGTATAAATGTTTGAACAGTGTCTCTGCAAACTGGCAGCACTTTACGAGGCAGGCGTTGCAAAATTATTTTTGTAGGAAACACAGATGAGACTGTGCAGTCTTCCAGTTTTTAAAAGAGGCGACAACAAATTTGACAAGCTCCAAAACCAAACGAGTAGCAGAGAGTGTATTAGCAGCCAGGAGTTAGTGCGAAAAATTTGACGTTTAAGGCTAAAGCTGGGGTGAAACTGTTTGATTTGTTTCTTCTTGTCTGTCCGTGAGGAATCCGAGCTTTAGACACAGCTGACAGGAGCAGCCAGAGGGGCCCGAAGGAAGTCTCCTACCTAGTGGAGACAAAGTTGTTGAATAAACTAAAACTAGAATAAAATGATTCAGAATGTTTTGGCCTCCTTCATAATCATTTAAAATGATTTTGTTTAGCTTCCAAGAGCAAACACTGATTATTTAGGGAGGAACACGATTAAGGGCAAACAAACATTTCTGCAAGATGATGCTTGGATACCGAAGTACAGGTCATTAAATCTTTTACCCTTTTTTTTGTTCTATTCTTGATATTCTATTTGTGCAATTGTTTTTCCCTTATTAAAAACACACTCCATTGTACATTCCCATAAGTACAATGGTGAATCCATAGTTCATGGTCTAGAAGAGACAATTCAATTAAAGAACATAAATATTTGTGGCTTGGCTTCCAAAGGGATGCACTTTTCATCATTTGACAACAAATGTACATACCAAGGTATTGTTTTTATGTGAAATAATTAACCTATAACATGCTAACTAGTTATTAAAAACTACCAGCACTGTCTAATCAGGCCAAACACTGAGAGGTCTGTAGAGAGCAGAACAGCAGAAGAGACAACATTCTGTGCAACAAGGACTTTTACTTCAGTATTGCAATCGACTTTAGCTGGCATTAATTCACTGTTTAATTTGGAGTTTTTCCACCAAGGCATAAATCTGTTTAAAAACAGTAAAGACCCATTCATTACATTACATTTAAAAGCACATTTACTTTAGGAACTTATCACCAAGTGAAACATATAGATCAATTACACACAGATGGATGTTTGAAAGCCTTTATCTCTGTTAATTATGATAATTTTCCAGTTACAGCCAATGAAAACAACATGTGATACAAGTAAAATATTTTCTTTTTCGATTAAATATTTTTGTTTAAGACAATTATAAAAGTGATGCAGGCTATTATGGTGAACCCAGTCAGGATCTCATACCGACCAGACTGTTTATGCAAAACACCGAACCTCAAATTTCACCCAATACATTCGCTGACGTGATCAAACCTATGACAGGAAAAGAAATATATATGATAAGATGCTAAGTCTGTTTGTGCAAATAAATTGAATAATAAACACTGCAAAGAACAATAATATGGTTAGAATGGACATTATTAATCCAGAATCAATTTAACTCACTTCACACAACATGCATAGTGCTTTATGTATGTTTACTGCTGAATTAGATTTAAATTGTGAAGTAAAACTTTATTCCCTTAGGTTACTTAAACGATGCATTAATATAATTAAAATTCAACAAACAATGAGAACAATTTCTCCTAACTACTGAACTTTAAACTGATCTCCAAACAAGCTGCAGCAGCACATGTCATATAATCCTGATGGCTTTGGGACCGCATTATATTGCTCTCCTTATGGGGCTTTGGCTCCGTGTGCTCACAGACTATGCTTCCATTGAATAACTGGGAATTTATAGACAATATTAAGGTAAGGCATTCACAGCAGAGGTGCCAAAGAGGAAAAAAACAAAAACATTCAGGCAGCTGAAGGGGAGGACAGTCGCTGCACGAAAGTAGCAGCTGTTAAAGCTACGGGCCACCACTCATCTCCAGACAGCTGACGGAGAATCTTGAGGAGTTTTTACACTGGAAAGCTACATAGGTCAATATAGAGATGTAGATCATCATCAGAAAAAGAGAAAAAAAAGTTTTCCTGTTAAATATTTAAAATCCAACATGAGGCAAAGACAAGACATGAGGTTAAAATTAACAAGGACTGAATCTGTTCACAGAGAAAGAGTCTGAAGAGACAAATGAAACCAGCCTAATGAGACAGGAGAGGCAGCCTACACAGCAAAAAGGCCAGCAGCTTCTGCCAACTCCCAGCTTATACAAAATGCAATACATTGCAGCTCATTTTCAGCTGCATATCATTAGTAAAGAGCTTATTCTCCCAGAGGTAAATATCAACACGGTACTGGAACCTGCTGACGAAGATTTTCATAAAAAAAAAAAAAAAAAAGATCGATAATGGGACAAAGTCACGAGCCTGACTATTTCAGGGTCGTCTGCCAGGGCAACACCCACCATCAGGAAAGCAGGGTAGGTTTTATTCAACTTGTGATCCAAAGGTGCATGAAAACATGTAAATTAAAGCATTTGTTCGCAGAAAAGCAATGTAGGCAATGTCTACATTTGCCCAAGAGTGAATGAGCATTATGGATAAATTTGGAGAATCACTGCATCAGATTTGGTGAGTGAGAGGACTTTGTGAGGTTTGGACAGAAAAACAAACTACATGTATAGAAAAAAAAAAAAAAAAGTCAGTTTTCCACTTTGGAGCATCTTGTTAATTTATAGGCAAGCCTGCGTTCAAAATAAAGTGGAAGTTGCCAACAAGATCAATCATAGTCTCAAATAGGGCTGAAACGATTCCTTTGAAGTGTAGCTGGACAAATACCAGTGCTTCAGCTCAAATACTTACATTTCCACTTTTGCCTATTTATAACAGACAGCTTAATGCAACACTGAAATATGTGATTCTGACAGTTAAAATTTGGGGAGAACCAGGAAGTCCAAGGTGTTCTTTATACCACATCAACAAGGAAGATTTTGTGTCTTATCTGCGAACTACTGACTGGCAATCAAAGAAAGCAGATATCATGTAAGTCACTCATCACATCGACTGAAGGTGTAACAAAAATATCACTGCAAAACCTGCATCTGACTGATTATTACCTGGTTTAA
>CAEGAE010080166.1:0-80698 GCA_903067095.1 Girardinus metallicus | reverse complement strand
TATAATTTTTTTTTTTCATAAAAAACTTTCTATTTTTCCATAATCTCAGGATCTGCAAAAGCATTTTCTTCATTATGCAAAATTATTCTAAAGAAGGGGAACATTATTACGCTGCTACGCTGCTACATACTGAGCAGCTCGTGATAATAGGGTGTTCTGCTCCTTTTTCTGGCTCATGTGGCTGGGGAACGTACAAATTGTGTGTAATCAAGGAAACTATTGATTGAGGCCATTATGCTCTGATTAGTTCACCTTCCAGCTGAATGAGTCTATTCCAAGAAAAGAGACAATAAAGGAGCCGTTTGTCCCACCTCTCTCCTTACCTCTCTACTCTCTCCTTACCTCTTTGTTTCTCGCAGTGCTCTTACTCTTAATGCTTTAATTGATGCAAAGTGTGTGTGGAGATTCTTTGCTTTCACACCTGTGGTTTTGAGAGATATGTCCTGTTTTGAAAACATCTCACCAAATCTAGCCTGTTGCCCTACTCCTGGATTTGGCCTCAACTACCTCCCCACCTCTCTGTAATCCCCCTGCCGCCCCTCCTACCCGCTCTCTGCCAAACCAGGAAGTGTGCACAGGAAACAGCTGTCCCTTACATCCGCCTGTTAGCCCCAGGCCAGGTGCATCCTGGGAACGGAGCAATGTGTGAGCTTGGACATGCAGTTGACACTGTACAAGGTGCCGTTACTGTAATCAGGGTTACCATGAACTTTATACAGGCAGCAGATAAAAATAAGCCTCCTTGATGGTTGTGTTACTGAGTCTTTATTGGATAATTAAGTCTTCAGAGGATTTCTCACAATTTTGCAGGACATCACTAAGGTGGTCCAGGCCATTTTGTGCTTCATCTGTTCAAGATTCAGATATTTCAGCTTCATCATATTTATAAGTCATTCCTCAGATTAAAGGGAAACTCCACTGATCATGAGTAGTTTCTAGTTATATGGGCTGTTTTATGTGCATGATATTTCTTTAAACCTATTGGACAGGTGGGAAAAAATATGAAAAAAGTCAAGTGAGAAGTGAATGGCTAGATGGTAGATGTGTGGAGTTTAACTAGATGGCAATCCCTTTATAGCGGACCCCCCCACCCTCTGTATTTGCAGGGCTCATGGACCACATCCACCCACAAATAGTTATATTGCAAAAACGTAAAGTTTTACAGAGTATTTTTGGTCCAGTTTCTAGTGAAAATAACTTAGTACTTATTACACTTGAAATAAGACAAAACTAACTTACAAGTAACATTTTAGCCAGATATGGGAGTTTCTTTTAAGATAGTGATTCTTGAATATTTTTAAAAAGTACCAGTTTCACTGGCAGATTATTTCACTTATAATATGGGAAAAATGTCTTGTTTTAAGTGACATAATCTTAGCACTTAAACCCCTACTGAATGCTTGAGACGAATCTGCTATGGCCTGCTGTGGTTGATGGTTAACGATACACATTAATGGGTTTATGTTGTCAAGGCTGATAGCACAACAACATAAAGAAAGCAAACCTCTGCCTACTGTCTGTACTTGTCGCTGGATGGCTCCAGTCATAAAAAATAAACACAACCAACATCTGTCGCAGCCCAGGAGGAAAGCGAGCGTCTGCCCCGGCCAATGCTCGCAACATTGTTTGTCACTTTCTCCATGAAATTCGCTGCGAATATTGCCTCAAACAATTAGGTTCCAGCGATCCCTATCGTCAAGCACACAATAGTGTTTACATGACATGGAGGAAATGTGGCCATGGAGCCCACTTTAGGGAGTGTGTATGTATTATTCTCTCTAGCATGTGCATGTCCTCACTTTATAATCATTTACTTTGTCAGACTCCAAGCACACAATGAAATGTCTAAAATTAGACAGTATACCATGACACTG
This sequence comes from Girardinus metallicus, assembly GCA_903067095.1. Classification (NCBI taxonomy): domain Eukaryota; kingdom Metazoa; phylum Chordata; class Actinopteri; order Cyprinodontiformes; family Poeciliidae; genus Girardinus; species Girardinus metallicus. The sequence continues at coordinate 78,824 of CAEGAE010080166.1, read as the reverse complement.
CCATTTCAGGATCCAAAACTTTGTTTTCTTTGTGTTCAGGTACATGTACAGTAAACCTAAATTTGTCGGGGGTATGAATAATTTTGGATTTAGATGTTTACTTAGATACAGTACACTGTGAAAAGCCAGTTATTTTTTAAAGCAATGATTTCCTTGTGGAGGGTGTCAATCAAATCAAACTCCCCACTGTGCAGGCCATGACATTTGTGTACTGAAATTCACTTTAAATATAGATGTATTATAAATTAAATATTTGGAGAAATTAGGTTTCTCTATGAAGGAATTCATTTATTTATTTGAATTATTTAAGTAACTTACCTTTTCAATGTTATTTTGATTTATGAAGTTATATCTGTACAGCAGCAATTCAGAACAAATATCACCTCAAATGCGCATATATAATATCAGTTGGTAAAATGTTATCTATCTAAATAAGTCTAGCTGATTGCATTGACTTTTTAACTTTGCAGTGTAAGACTCATTAATGAATAGTGCACTGACTCCGTCCACTCCTTGTTAAGCTTTACCTACCACAAATTTTCCTTCCACTCAATTTTCCATGATTATTCTTGGATACAGCACTCTGAACAACTGGCCTCTTTAACAATGACCTTTGACCAAATCCTGATGGGTGACAATGACTAGAGAGAAAAAATATTTCTCTTTTTTCACACTATTGGGTTGAACTGTTTTTACATGTAGGTAACAAATACTTTTTCACATATGAACAGATTTGCTTGGACAGAATTTTCTCTTAAAAATTTAAATTATATTAAATTATAAATATCTGAAATGAGCTGTTTTTGAGTTAACTAAAGTTGTTTATGTATGACATTAAATTTGTCTGGGAACCCAAATTCTTACTATGTCTTGTGTTTTGTTTTTTCATGATACATTACTACATGAGTTGGTACAGGATAGAGCATTATTTAGCTCTATCCTGCTTCATTTATTGTCATTCCAGTGGAAAAAACCAACAACGCAATCTCACTATTTGTGAGATTGCAAGATCCTTTTAAAGTCTTATAATATAGCTTTAAAAGCTCCACTGCAAGGTTTCCCTACATATAGTTCAGTATCAAAGTATCAATCTATTAGGAGCTTAATCGGTTATAAGCTTCATGCAGAGAGAAAACTGTTAGTCATGAAAGCTAAACTAGGATAGGTCTACTTTTTTCTACTTTTGTGGAATCCTGGTTCGACTACTGGATCAGTTTCAGTTCTGCTTCACAGGCCTATGAGGTTCTGAAGAAATCTTATTAAAGAATCATTTTCTGTTTTGTTTTGGTCAGGAAATGTACTATTCTCTTTCATATTTATCCTTCCTCCAGCAGATCTCCCTCCTCTCTTTGTTTCACTGTTCCTTCTGCTCGCCTCAGCAGCACGGGGAGCAGAGCTTTCTGCCGCTCTGCTCCCAAACTCTGGCTTTTTCTACCTCCGCGCTTTCATCGCATCGATTCTCTGCTTCTGTTCGAATCCAAATTCAAAATGAATCTGTTTAAGATTGCTTACTCACTTTGTACTGTTTTAATTTGTTTTTTGAAATTCAGTTTGATCTGGACAATGTCTTTAGAAACCTTCGATTACATGTTCAACTAACTTGTGCTTACTTTTTTAATATATTTCTTGACTTTGGACATCAAAAGGTATGTAACCATCCAGAAATGTAAGCTGCTTGTTCTTCTTAGCTTAAAATAAACAATCTCAAAACAGTCATGAGAAAATATGCTCAATTTTTGAGAGTTTACTTTTTTTTCTCTTAAATTGAGCTTCAGTTTGAGTTGTCTGTTAATAAACTTTACAGCATTCTTCATAAATGCCCACAGACACACACACACCCACATACTTATGTTAAGGTGACTGGGAGGAGGGCGTAGCAGCATCGCTCTGAGATTACAACAATCCTCTCTTGATTTCTTCCTCACTCAAGGGAAAAGCGGAAGCTGTCTGTTATCGTTTGTTGCTATTATTGTTCTCCATTTGCAGTTTGAGCATTCAAGCTGGGCCTTAATGAGCAACTCAACAATTCTCCTTGTGTTTGTTCTGGAGAAGCCTGAGATTGCCTGAGAAGTACCATGAGCAGTGGGGAATCCCAAGTTGCAGACTGATTAGCTTTTACAAGGTTTCGTTACAACTTGAAAAAAGAATTAGCAAACTTCTTGAATATCTTGTAGTTAAAATTTAGTTGGTCACTTTTTGCCATTTCTAGCTCATGACATTTGGTTTTAACCTTTAGATTTGGTAGTATTAAGGCAAAATTAAAAACTACAAATCTCACTGTGAAACAACCAGTGACCCAGAAACATTGGCTACAGTTTTGTCTTTAACAAATTAGTTATGTATATTTTCAGTTTTACCAGTCCAATACTTCACAGGGAGTACTGGGCAGGAAGTCTAATCCCTAAGGATTTGATTCTGTCCCTTGGGGAGCTTTTTATATATTACAGGCAAATTCTTGTTGCATCTGCAGGCGCATCAGTGCCACTAAAACGTTTTTCTTTTCAAATGGCTTCATCAACCAGAACCACAGCTGTTGGACGCACAAAAGTGTGACAGCCAGTAAAGACACTGTCTACACTCTGATTCAGACACAGTCACCATTGTTTATAATGATCATGATGGCAAAGATGTCAACGATGACAAAAGATAAAAAGAAGAAAACAATGATGTTGATGATGATGATGAGGGTTCTGAGGGATTTATTGCTCTTTAAACTGTGCTCATTCCCATGACCTTCAAGGTCAGGTAACTGTAAAGGCACTATAATGTTTGTTCTCAATGTGTCTGAGAAGGAAATGACTGGGGGAACGTGAAAGCAGCATTGACCCTGAGGGCGGCGGCGAGCGACAGATTGGGAAGGGGAGAACTGGAACGGGTCGGCACCAAGGAGAGCGGTTCTGGGATAGATCAGAGGAAGGAAGTTCAGAGCTGTCGGCGCGGAAAGTTACCGTGATGATGATTCAAGTATTGGTCATTAGTGACACGGGTGTGTGGTCTGATGTCATAGAAACACAGAGGCACCAGAAAAGAAACACCAGTGAACACTGGTGTTAGTGTAAAACAGCTGTAAAAATAGGATTTTGCCTTTTTTTAGCATTTTCTTAATATAGCCAGAAGGACAAATATACCCACCTTAATTCATTGGAGCTCAACTTAACATTTAATCTGTAGGTCAATCGCCTTGCAAATTATTAACATCTATTTTTTTCATAGTCTGTTGTGTTATATCCACAACCTTCATTGTATTTAATTTGGCTGTGTAAAAAGTAGTACACTGCATTTTTTTTATGACAGCCATCCACAAATAGCTAAAATCCATCAATGCTTGAGCCCTCCTGTAAAAACGTTTACAACTTCACGTTTTAATAGTTCAGATTCCAAATATACCTTAATATGCATTAATACATACAGTAGAAACCGACTAAACACTACAGCAGAAGCTAATCTACAGCCTTCCTTATTCTTAAATTCAGCCAGTCAGCGCCAAGGAAAATAAATGGGGTTCCTAGCACCAGCCAGTAGCATGTCAAGTAGCATTGCATCTGGGTATTTCAGCTTTCTAAGCTGCATTTTCTTTGTGCTGTTTTAGATATGCTCTATGAAGAAAAATCCACAAGTGGGCTGATTTGAATGAGTATTGTTTACAGCTCGCCACAATCCATGTAGGGAATAACTCAAACATGTGGAAGAAAGTTCTCTGGTCAGATGAAAATAGAAATTGAAATTTTAAGTCAACATGCAGAAAAAATCTGCACTTTGCATCTGTACAGATCATCCTTAAGGTTAAACACAATAGTGGCTAACCATGCAGTGAGTATGGTTTTCTTCAAGAATTTAGATAAAAACTTGAGCTATGGAGGTTCACCTTCCAGACTGAAGGTGAACCTCAGTCTGGAACCAAAACCATAATGGTTCAGATCAATGCCAAAATCCAGTCCTAAAATTTCAACTAAGAAACTGTTCAAAGGCTGAAAACGACTGTTTATGCATGCTTTTCATCTAATCTGATAAAGCTAAATCTATTTTATAAAGAAGAATAGCACAAAGGTTAAATCTCTGGATGTAGTAGAGGATACCCGCAATGACTCACAGCTACATTTTTGTAAAAAAAACACACAAAAAAAACTAAAGAAAAGAAATTCAAGTTTTCCATTTGATTTTTTTTTAAACTAGCTTTTGAAAGGAACTGTTTTCTGATTTGAAATGAATATGTATAATGACTTTATCATACTTTCACAAAAAAGCCATTCCTCTTTATTTTTCCCTAAAGAATAACCTTCAGAATAAATAAGAGATATGTTGCATCTTTGGTTTTCTTCACACATTCAGATGAACTTTTCATAACTATTTTCCCAAGTTTGAATGTTTTGAACATTACAGTCTCTATTTACTATAATGTGATGTCCGCGTAATGGCACATACAGCACATGCTTGAACAGCCCAACTCCTTCCATAGTCTGGGACTGACCAGTGCAGCACCGCGTTTGTGTGCATACATGCATGCAGGGGTGCGTGTGCGTGTGTGTGCATGTGTGTTGGGATGCGTTGGATGTGTGTGTGTGTGTGTGCACTGATGTTGGGGGGGGTATAGGAGGAGTGGTGGTTCCTTATCTGTAGACCACAGGCAGCTTTTGAGGCTCTTATCAGCAACCACCACATTGTACTAGCACATCCTCTTGTCCAGCAGGGAGCGGAAAACTCTCCTTGCAACATGGCTCCCTTTCTCTCCCCCCTCTCTTCGCTCTCCCACCTTTCCTTTGCCAGTACCAGAACTCTGGCAACCAACTAAATCATTGTGTCTTTTTGGCGAAGAAGTGAGATTGGGATAGACAGAACGGCGAAAGACAGATAGGTGAGGGTGACACAGGGACGGAAAGTGGGGGAAGGAGAGACCAGAGCTGTCAATCTTCATGCTTTGAATTCATCTTCGTCAAAAAAAGAAATATGTATGCTTCAACTGAGACTTCAGGTTTAGTCTGTTTCTATGCAGCTGTTACTTTACAACATTAATACTTGTATATCATTTATAGTTCTGAAAGAGATTCACATCTGTAGGAAGGCATTTTTGAGTAATGTCAGACAGTTTGGCTCCAGTTCTGACCTCAGACACTGACAGGCGGACGCTGACAGGATTGCATGGAGTGCGGCTGAGCAGAGGGAGGAGGGAGACGGTGTTTAAGTGCTGCGCACATTCAACATGCTCTTTCACAGATCATTTCGACTCTGACGGATTTTGCATGACAGACAGACAAGGAACCACACACCATGTTTCAGTAAGTAATCACATTACTTTTAAATTTTAGATTTGTAGTCAGAATTGAAATAGTCTTCAGTTTGTTTTTGAAGTATTAGGTTGTGTTGAGCGCACCATATGGTACAGGTGGGACATTCAAAAAGACTACCAGTAAAATATTGTTGCGATGAGAATATTTTGGTTTATAACAGAGAATTTCTGTTGTTCTTCAAAATTATGTTTTTTATTTACAAGTTGCACTGCTTTTCATTTTTTCCCTAAGCGTCATTCCAAAATTAATATTCATTATAGACGATAAACAAATATTAATATTAAAATGCAAAAAAAGAAAGTAAAAGAAAAATATACAACACCAAAAATAAGAAAAGCATTAATTTTAATAGTGTTCTGTTGAGTTGCAATACAAAACAAGCTAAATGATGAGAGCAACCCGGTCTCGACTATTTACAGTCCAGGGAGATTATTATCAGAGATCTGTATGTGCAGCTTCCACGAAGCTCGTTTTAACTAATATATTTTTTGCATGATGTTTAAATTTAACGGCGCCGTAAAGAGATTTCATTTGAATTCACTTGCAGGAGACGTCCCTAGACAACTCAGAGAAAGACGGAACTGTTCAGAACTAAAGTCACGATGACCAGAAAAGACAAAACAGGAACAATTGCTATTGCAAAACCTGAAAATTAGAAGTACTTTGCACTGCAGGGGTGTGGTGGAGGGAATGACTGTTTCTCCTTATAGTAGAACAACTATTTTCCTCAGTATTCATCAAAAAAACTCACCACAATCAATGCTGCAGCATGATAGGAAAAACAAAGTGATTTCGATGACAGTTTTAGTAACAGCATTGCTAGAACTGACCTTTCAAGCACATGAAAAGGGTATCTTAACATTTTTTTAAATTCTTTCTTTTGTTTGGCAGGTTCTTTGATACCGGTCCAATCTTCAAGGATCTGGGCCATTTCGAATCCTTCCAGAGATTTTGAGTCACATCCTCAGACAACACAAACCCCCATACACACACACGCTACAGACAGCTGAACAGACTTAAGAAAAGCAGTCACTGGGGATTTGTTGAGAACATAAACTTTGCCACTCAGGATGTACTGTAAGAAAATTACAGACACACACATTAAATTTAGATCAAACTCTGCTGTACGTCGTCGCCGGATCCAGTCGGGAGTCCTTCGTTCAGCACTGTGAGGACTGCAATGTATTTGTTACCTCAGAGTGACCAGGAAGTCATCAGACACAAGAAGTTACAACAATTAAGGCACAAAAGAGCATCTTGCTGACATTGGAACACCAATCAGATTGGATGGGTTCCAGGCTGATTAGAGGAAACCCTACCTTTAACAGATTAACAAAACCTGAAAAAAATCGGAGGAGTTAGGGTTAGGACAAGAAGCCACCTTTCCAGACTCTTATTGATGAACATGAAACCATTAGTTTATCTCAAACATGACGAAGTGGCACATTTTCTGAAAGAAGAACGAGGTTGATAAGTGATTCTTTATTCCAAAGACATCAGCACCATGATGGAAAAACTGAAACATTCTGCTCCACCTGCCTCCCCACCCGACCTCCTTCATCCCACCTCCTCTTCCTCTCCCTCGTCTTCTACTTCTTCACAGTCCTCTGCATCTGTGGAGCCGCACAGTCCTTCAACGTCCTCGGATCCCACTAGAAGCCCAAAGCCCATAAATAAAGCTGAGCTTAAAGGACAAATGAACATCTCTACTCCAGCCGTGATTCGATCTCCCATCGTCCTAACAACAGTGCTAACCAGTCACCAAGCAGGTGCATACGACCCGCCTGAGTCTACTGTCAGGGAGTCAGAGCAAGATGACGAGATGGGAAAACCTGAGGGATCAAAAACCATTGCCTCTAATGCTCCTGCATCCACAGATGGATCCCCGACCCTTTCTTCCCCACCGCCACTCCTTCCTGCTCCAGCCAAGACATCTCCGTGCCCCCTTCCGCCTGCAACTTCCACGTCAGCTGTCCCCTCATCATCCTCACTGTCTCCTCTTCCTCCACACATTCCAGTCATCAGCCTTGGTCACAGCAAGCCTCCTCTGCCTCTCCCCAACACCCCTTTGACTGCCCTCCACCCAATTCCCAGCCTCATCCACGGACCCCACAGGGACATTCGGCGCAGCCAGCAGACCTGTTTGACCATGATCAGTCCTGGAGCGTCAGGATTATCTGGAAGTCCTGGAGGCCCCTCTGCTGGTCCTTCTGGGCCCCTCCTGGCTCAGCACTATCTCCCCACACACCCATTCCTCACCAGGTGAGATTTGACTTTTGCATTTATGTACTGCATGTCACTTGCAACTTTTTTTTGCCTCATCACCACCTCAGATTCAACATATTGTACATCAGAGTTAGTCTCCAGTGAGCTCAACTTCAGTCTAATTAGACAGATATAGTCTGGAAGGAATGATTCTAGCATATAAACATACCGTGATTTAAAATAATATCGTGTGCATCATCACAGCATGATCAATCAATCAAATTTACTCGTGTAGCAGTTATCTGTGCATTTCGAAGTGCATAAAAACATCATCACCACATCATATAGTCAACAGTTAAGAAAAAGAGCAACACACATTACATTTTGTCAAGTGCCATTGTTAAAACCATCAGTACACATCAAATATTTTGGTCAATGTTCCATTTATAATAGCTCAAAACAGCTCTACACAGGTGGGTTGTTAGTTTTGCAGGAACTCAATGTCACTGAGACCAACACCTCATTCCGCAGTAGGATGATGTGTTCAGGTCAACGTGCAGTATTAGTTTTCCGATACACACACACACACACACGCATACCATTTTTTGCATGTTGACCAAAAAATTCTATTTTGGTCTCATCAAGCAGAACGCATTCTTCCACACGTTTGTTGCCTCCTCTACATGGCTTTCTTTCAACAATGGCTTTATTCTTTCCACTTTCCCATAAAGATCAGATTTGTAGAGTGCATGACTGACAGCAGCCTGATGGATTAAACAGACCTCTGAGAGATGTTCAAGTCTGGAATATTGTTTTATAACTTAACGCCGCTTTAAAAACTCTCAACAACTTCAACTTGTCTGCTCTGTTTATTCATCATGGTGCTGTAATAATCTTCAACAAACTTCCGAGGCCTTCTCAGAACTGCTGGTTTCATAGTAACGGTAATTTTAAAACAGGTGGACTCACTAATTCATTTACTCTACTTCAGTTAGGAGTATCAGAGTGATGGACGCTCAGTGCAAATCTGTACAACATTTTCCAGATTCTAATTAAAAAGCAGGAAAAATACATGCATCATTTCTGCCACTTTTCTATTTTCTCTACTTTTGCAAGTTGTACCACCTTTAAAACAGCTTCCAGATGTTTCACCTGAAATTATTTAGATGCTTAAGAAGGTAATGACATTTCAAAGTTATATTTTTGTGTTTATCTCTTTTGTCTACTACAAATTGTATAGGAAGTACACAAATGAATGATACAACCAGGATGTTTTACCACATATAAATCAAGCCTGAAACTCTGAAAGCTGCTACAACTTGTAAATTATGTATTCATAAATACACCTTCAATAATGACACACAAAAAGACCCCATTATGAACCCCAGTTGAGAGTAACTTCCTGAGATGTGAGCTGTAATGATAAACACACTCAGTAACAATGCCAAGTTTCTGTTTTACATAAAAAAACAGAAACACAGCGGGAAATTTCACAGTTTCCCGCTGTGATTGATAGGAGCCTGAACTGCACAGAGAAAAGGCAAACAGCGCATCTCTTCAACTCGTACTGGGGCAGCTGTTTGGTCATTCTCATGAAGACTTCAGTTTACCAGCTCTCCTGTTACATTAGTTTCTGTTCGACAAAGGACAATTTCCTCAATTTTGCTGCCCACTAAGTAAGAAAGTAGATTATTTTTCCACTGTGGACTATTCTGTGGCTGTCCAAATTGGTGTGGGAATAAGGCAGTTGCCACTCTTTTTATTAGTTTAAATAATTGAACATGCAGAAGAAAAATCTCCTGATAACCAAGATTTTTGAGAACTGAGTGGAACATCTTAAGAAATGCCATCACAATAATCAAACCCTCATTAATGCCTCTTCTCTACACTCTCTCTTTATGTAGCAGCATCTAAAATTATAGGTCGTGGGAGATCCCAAGTGCGTTCTTTCCTTCCTTTTTTTTTTTTTTGCCTCTGCTGCATATCATTTATGTTGCTTACTGTTTAATGTGTATTTTAATTTCTTAGTTCCTACCTGGGACCCTCAGGAGGAAGCTATGGCGTCAACAACAACATCCGTATTAAGAGGAGGCCCTCTTCTCATTTTGAGATGGAGATCAACGAATGTGAGTTTCAGTAAAGATTTGGAAATAGTTATTTGCATTTTTTCAGAAATTACCTCCACTTCACATTTGTGAGAACCTGGTCCTTAAGTTACAAATGAAATGTAATATAATATCCTTTTAACATTATTCCTGCCTATTCCTGTTGAATATGTACAGAAATGTCTTTGCATTAATGAAATAAAAAGAAAACAAAGTGAACTCATGAAATTTGTTTTCTTATGAGATAAATGTATACATTAAGGGAGAAATTCACAAAACAATGCAATTGGTTTATTTGTTAATTTATTTATTATTTTGGCCATTTTCTGTCTCGATCTGCTTCACATAGATACAGATTCACCCACTAACCTCTTTTACGTTAGCCTCAAAGCAGATGCAAAAGGGATCAAAGCAATAAAGCATTTTCTAAAAAAGTGCTTCGGTTCCTGACCTGATGAGGCTAGAACAGCTGAGTGAGTCAAGATTTCTCAATGCATCTCACCGCCACTGCACAAGGAGAAGAAAATCCCTCTTACAGAGTTACTTTACGGTATTTCATTTTCAGCAACAGGCTTGATTTCAATGGTGAAGTGACTTTGGTTAATTATACTTTTTAATATTCATGATTTCAGAGTATCTTAAGCTTCAACTTAAATTGAAAAAATGTGGATGGTCCATGAAAAATCGAAGAAGGAGGAAGGCTTCATTTGATCTAGTAATCTAATCTTTTTCTTTTAGTTTAAATGTTGCAATAACAACAGAAAATCCTCTGTGATTTATATGGTTGAAGTGAAGAAAAAATAGGGGTAAGTATGGAGAAATGTTCATTTACAGTCATATTCAACAAATTAGAATATGCGTTCATTTGTCAAGTTAAGCTAGTTTTTCAAAATAACTTTTAAGGAAGCATTCACGTTCACATTTCTGTTGTTTTCATTATCAGAAAACAAAGACCTTGATTTGTAAAGGAAAAAACAAAACCAAACAAAATAAAAACAGCAATGTTACCTCAGTAATAGTAAGTGCATGAATGATGCATGTATAAAGTCCTGGACTTAAATATAAGACTTATACTCTGATGAATAACTCAGTTAGGAAAGCGTTGGGTAATTAATTGAAAGACTTAAAATTCGAGGGTGTTTTCTTATATTATTCAATGCCAGTTAAAACCAATCAAATAGTATCTTTAAACATAAAACACTTTGAAAGCAAGTAGTTACAAATTTAGCTTACGAATGATTTAGCAGTTATGTAGACAAAAATATGAAGAATGCTTTTTAGTATTTCTTGCATTTGAAGCACTAACTGTTAGAAAGTTGCACAATTATGGGATTTTTAGTCTGAATCTAAAAAAAAAAGGATTTTAAATGCATTGTTTTTTCTTTTATTTATGGATATCGTTTGCAAAAATATTTGTGGAGTCACTACAGTTTGGTCAAACTGCATTAGCACAGAAAGCTACCATTTGCTTAGAGTGGGAAATTTAACAAGCAGGACACGCAAACTCATTGTGCTTTTAAAGTTTTGTTTGTTCATTGTGCCTGTTTATGAATAATAACCAACTTTGTTTTTTCAGACCACTTATACATAATTTTGAAAAACGCATGCAATGTCTTGTTAATTAATGTGACCTTTATGTGTTTCCGTCAGGCCCTCCTCAAAAACTTGCCCGCCGGGTGTTCACCAACAGTCGCGAGCGCTGGCGGCAGCAGAACGTGAACGGTGCTTTCTCTGAGCTCAGAAAACTGATTCCTACGCACCCGCCTGACAAGAAGCTCAGCAAGAATGAAATCCTGCGTCTGGCTGTGAAGTACATCAACTTCCTGGTCACACTGCTCAACGACCAGGCTCAGGACAAGAGCCGGAACTCCACTGAGGACCGAGAAGAGGATGACAGCAGGGCTGCTGGGTTGGACGGTAACAGTCAGAGGACTCTGTTTCAGAGGGACACACCGACCGCAGCAGCCCGTCCCGCTGCTGTGGCGTCAGCCCACAGAGATTCAACTGACTCAGTCATTGCATTGGTGAACTCTCCAGCAACGTCCAGCTGCTATGGAGACACAGACAGCGAGGAGAGCTTTGGGGTCAAGACCTCTTTGGTAACGCATGACATTCTGGGAAAAGTTAAAGGTCAGATTAGGATGGTTGCTGCTACAAATGATGAGCGGTGACTTTAAAAGACCTGCAGAGGCACTGGATGAAAATATAACGTAACAAACCAGGAGCTGCCAAGAATAATAGAATTTTTTTCCCTTTGATTATCCAAATTTTGACAATCTGCTTCTAAGTAGTGTGAATAAAATGTCCATTTTGGTGGCATTTCATAATTTTAATAGCCTGTGTTTTTGTGGTAATGTGCAAACATTGATTTTGAAGTGTTGAGCATCAAATAAACCTTTGCTTGGCGGAAAGTTTAGGCATGAAATTTAACAGAACAATCAAAATATATTGCAACCCAATAATCTGGAGCAAGCTATAGTTCACTGCAAAAGTAAACATAGCCCATTCATCACATTCAAATCATGAACACCAATATGATTTTATGGGGATTTATTATAAATCAACCAGAGGCAGTGCACAACTGAGAAGTTGAAGAAACATAGTACGTGATTTCAAAACATTTTTTGTCATAAAACTTTCAAACATGTAGCATAATATTTGCATTCAGACTCTTTAACTCTCATATCCTTGAATAAAATACAATCCAAAGATCTGCTTTCAGAAGTTAGCATAAATACAACTGTTAATCAGATGTATGTTAGTGAACAAACAGCATCATGAAGACCCAGGAATACAGCAGACGTGTCAAGGAGAAAGTTGTGGAGAAGTAAAGCACCTTGAACACACACATGATAAAACATGGTGGTGTTACCATCACGCTGTGGGGATTTTTTTTTTCTTCAGCAGGGACCTGGTTAGAGTTGATGGGAAGATAAATTAATCTAAACAACTTAATCGTAGAAGAAAACTTATTAGAGGCTGTAAACAATTCCTGACTGGGGCTCAGGGTTCACCCTGCAGACAGTATTGGAATGGCTAAGCCAAAGTCTAGACCTTTTATTAGATTAAAATCTGATTCAAGAATTGCTAATTTATGCTCACAGATCCTCTCTGTCCATTCTGTATGAGCTTGAGCTATTTTGCGAAAAAGAAATTGGTAATAAAAAAAAAAGCCTACAGTAAAAGGTGGTTAAAGAAACTACATTCTCACAGAGGATGAATAGATCGCATGCTACATTTTTCAGAATGTTTTATTCATAGAATATTTAGAAAATCATTTTCCCTCCTCTTCACACATACAATACTTGCAATGTTCCATCTTAAGATCCTGCATTAAAATGCATGGACACTTGAGGCTGTGAAAATATAAGGATACTTTTGCAAGGAACTGCCACCTTACATCCAGAAATGGCAAAATAGGTTCCAGTCACTTCTTGCCTCTTCTGGAATTCATTTATTTTGAGAAAATGTGGAAAACATGGCTTTAACTCTCAAAACTGTCTTGAATAAATGTATTTTGTTCCCATTAGATGTTTACGTGTACAGTTACAATCTTCATCGCACCGGCAGAAAAATTCATGGCATGTTTCACAATTTGCTAAGTTAATGTTCCTCCTGTCCTTGTTGAAAAAAAGCGGGTCCATGGTTCCACCCTGAAGTTGACACACTTCTACCAGACAATAATAAAGTGTGTTTTACTCTGCTGTTCCTTATTTGACATCCTCTTACTGCTCTCCGAAGACGACTCACAGTCAGCACTATTTCTCAACACATCCAAATGTTTTTGCTGTGCTCAGTTCAGGGAACATTCGGCCTCCAAAAAAAAAAAAAAAGTTCCTTAAACTGAAATCTCAGTGAGATTTGAATGCAAAAAGCAACATATAGATATTACGGCTAGAGATTCCTTCTTTTCGACATAATTTTTATTTTTTTAACACAGACAATTTGCCTTTGTGTTTCTAATTTCATTGTAACATGAACACCATCAAGATTTTGCTGAAATTTTCAGAAAATACACATAAAGCTTCCTGCTCCACGGGTGCTTTTGCACAGCAGGGTCATAGATTTATGAGAGCGGCAGTTTTGGCTGTGTGGTTGTGGTTGAAAAAGATCAGGATGGATGTGGGATGTGGTTAAAGATGGGGTTCAGCATGGAGGAGGAAAGCGAAAAGCTGCGGGGCAAGGTTCAGCTGTGGCTCTATCAAGTGGCCAGGAAACAGCTACAGTTAGTGCTGTCTCATTGATGGCCAACAAGCTTCCTGAAGGAGGGGGTGGTGGTTGCGTGCGAGTGTGTGTTCGATGAGAGGTTTTTGGGCATGAGGCAGTGATCACTGAATGAGAGAAAGGTAGGCCCAAATAAAAAAAATAAATAAATCACCAGGATGCTCTGGGAAACCCTGTGCAGCCAGTTTCAGGATCACACAACAGGAAGAGCAGCTTTCACAACGCTGCTACGGCTGCATCTGTCCGCTCCTATGTGCCAAGTTGCTCCGTCCCCAACCTGCTTTTTTCAGATGCCACAGAAGGGGGCTGCAATCTCAGGCACACTCACACAATTTGTATGAGTGTAAAGGCTTCGCAACATACAAAACAAAGCAACTTTAAGATTAGATTTATGTGCCGTAACAACTTGAACTCAACATAATTCTGAGGCTTTAAGTTTTTAATGCTATGCACGCTGGCTTAATTTAGTAACTGTAAAAGATGCTATCAGGAAATTTCATGAACCTGCATTTGTTGAATTTATTTCACTTAGGTTATCTTCTTAGCTTGAAACCTTAAGGGATAGATCAAAGTTTTTTAAAGCAAGGTTCAATTTAAAGGTTACTAGCAATTAACATCCTACCTGCAGTAGCTAGTTCACTTGATGTCTTTATTTAATATAAAACCAGAATTCTTGGTCCCAGAGGACAAAACTAATGGATAATTTGAAAGACCAAGAAGACACTACATCTTAAAAAAAATTATCCCTCAAACTTCACAATGGTTTATGCAAACACTGTTTTATGACCCTTTAGGCTGTTTGCATTAGGTGTTTTTTTTGTTTGTTTTTCTACATAGATGCTTTCAATTATTTACATGAGAAGTGGAGACTCATTGTGATGTGTCATTATCAGTAAACGCATTTCACACCTCCTCCTGCCTCAATTTGTTGTAAATTGTTACTGGCCTCTTTCTCAATAACCACTTAAAGTAAACATGACAATAGTTCACAAGACAGAATTTATCAGAATCTATTTGGTGTTTTTGAGACTTGACGTTTTTCTAGGACAGTAAAAGTCCACTTTGGTCTTTGCCTCTTTTGGCAAAAGACCAAAGCTTTAGGTCCAACTTTATACTAAATGAAAGATACCAAGAGAGTCATCTACTCCATGTAGGATGTTATAACTGCCTTTAAACTTTTTCAAAAGGCCTAAGCTTTCCCTTTTGACAGCTGGTGTGTTAACCCTCTCGCCTCCTGATACAGGGGTCAAGCAGGGTCACACGTGCCAGCCTGGGACTCAGAGATAATGTTTTTTGCCCCCACCCCTTCTCCTCCATGCCAGACAAATACTGCACCTCTAGCCTCATTTCATCTGCCAAGCGCCGACTAACCTGCCAGTTATATTTTGGTAGCACATGCAGGACTGCAGCATGCAAATGAGGACACCACTTTTCAGAAATTGTGTAAACAAAATAGCTGCTTTGGGGTATTAGAATGACACAGCAGAAAGCTTCTAACATTTTAGTGATAAAACAGACCATCATTGCCACATATTTCACACGTTTAATGACATGCTAAACTGGTGAAAAGAATAATTTTCCTGACACCATGCAAAGGCCCTGTCATGTTTGTAAAGCATGCCTTCTGTTCAGACACTGAAGATTAGAGCTGCCATTCTTAAACACCTCAAATGCTAAAACCCCCTATTTTTGTTTTTCATGTGTGTGCATGTGTGTGTGTGTAAAACCCATTTTTCCAACAAAAACTATTTTGTGAGACCTGATTTCTCCTTATGGGACCCAAAGCCTGGGTTCTATGAGAAGAAGTGCTGTTTTTAGGTTAGTGATTAGGTTTAAGACTCAGATATGAATTGAGTCTTAAACCTCAGTTAGCCAGTACATGGCTAACCATTTAATGGTTAGCCATGTACTGGTAATGGTTAGGCTTAGGGAAGGATCAGTGTACCGGGACTACTAAATGTTGGGTTAAAGGATGGTCCATTGTATTCCTATATTCAAGTTACAAATATAAAAAATAAATGGAAAATCCAAATGCCATTACTTTCAAGTAATGGCATTTACTTGAAAGTAAATAGCATTTACTTTCAAGTAAATGGCTCCCAGATGTTTGCTACATTGTCATAGTTGTAATAATACACTGTTATTATTTTTATTAGTGGTGTAGGAGCCACCAGTGGTGTTTATACCACAGTTTGAGAAAAGTAATGTCTTTTTTTTAAGCATGACGGTAGAATTTACTTTTCCTGCGCTATAAGATATTTGGCCTCTGAAGAAAAGGTACAAATTTTGTAGATAACTATAAGATTTTTATTTTGCTCACAAAAGAAAAAAAAAAATTCTATTACTGTCAAGATCACAATTAGATACTCATTTGCAACAAGTAATTTTAAGTAAACTTAATTTTAGATAAATGTGTGATTTTTTCATGTACACAAAAACCTGAATATCAATCTACTTTAAATACCAAAATGCACAGATTTCACTATGTACAAATATTGGGACAAAGCTGAACAGAAATAAAATAAGGGAAAAAGCATAGATGCCAGAAAAATCGAGGAAGCAATTTTTCATAAGATGATGATCCCAATGGATAATTTTCCATTGTTGTAAATTTAGCATGAATAGTCCACTCCAGTCCCTTATTCTGTTTTCTTGAGTTTTGTGCCATCGATGCTGCTGTTCACTGATATCTGACTGTTTCTTGTTCCATCTGACGCGTTTTCCTTGTTGAATTTGCGCCGGACTACCTCACTAACTCCAGATCCAGCAGCTGTCCCGACAGCCCCACCAATCAAGCCTGCCAAAATCACACCAAGAACCAGACCCAGGATTGCACCAATGATGACCGTCTTCGGCACCTGTTTGGCAGTATTTCCCATTTTTCCCCAGACTGAGCTCTCCCTCACCATTTTGGCCCTTGATTTGACTTCAGAACCCATCTTCCCCCATAAGGGATTCTGTGCCATCTTCTTTGCACCAGCACTGATCCCAGCTCCAACCTTCACTGAACCATCTGCCATCAGTTTAACTCCAGTTTTGGCACCAGAACCCACTTTCCCCCACATGGGGCTCTTAGCCAGATTCTTTGCTCCGGTTCCGAGCCCAGCTCCGACACGCTTCGAGCCATTGGCCACCAGTTTGGCCCCTGAACCCATTTTTTCCCACATTGGACTTGCAGTCACAGCTTTTGCCCCAGATCCCACCCACGCAGAACCATCCACAACCTTTTGGGGAACCCTTTCACCCACAGCTTTAGATAGTTGACCCGCAGTAGCTCCCATCTTTTCCCAAACAGAACTGTCCACCACCATCTTTTGGACGTTTTGGGCACCACTGCCAACCTTTCCCCACATTGGACTATCCTTCACCTGTTTCGCTCCCTGTCCTACCCACATTGAGCTGTTTGCCAACAGTTTGGGTAACATCTTGGCACTGGACTCCATTTTCTCCATCATAGAATGGAGGAGTGAGGGTGACATGGTGGAAGGAGTAAAAGGTGGAAGGCTGTCTATTTTTGTGTTGCTTACACTCATCTCTGCCTCATCCCTTGTGTTCCCAATCTCATCCTCTGTCATCTCCTCATTTATTTGTGCCAGAGGCTGCCTCATGGTGCTGAGCTGCCCAGCTTGTAGTGCTGTCTCTTGCTTTATGCCCTTTCTTTCCCTTGCTATCTCCAGCTGTCTCTGCCTCACTCTGTCCTCTGCCTCTTGAAAAGCAGGACTAGAATAACACTGTCCTCCAGCTTCCTTCACTGTCTGCTCCACCTTCTCTAACAGCTCTGCCACGTTCTTTTTCTGCCTCCAACCTTGTCCCTTCTCCATCACGTGAAACCTGTCTGTGCACTTTTCCACCAGCTTTACCAAATCCCCCCTCTGGCCGGCGATGTATTCCTCCATGCTCTTGCCTCCTGCTTTGCCGCTTTCTGTCAGTCGATCTGCATATGTAAAGAGGACCACAGTGTGCTTCTGCACTGCCTCTGGGCCAAAAACCTTCGCAAGTGCCGAGAGGGCCTGCAGCTCGGTCTTTGCCGGCTGGTCCAGTGGGACACAAAACAGGAAGGCGTGAGGGCCGGGGCTGGACAGAGCAATGCATGAGGAGATCTGAGCTCTTACTTCATCTGGAGTCTGCTCTGAGTTAAACCAATCAGGTGTGTCCACCACCGACACCTGCAGGGAGAGAAACTAAATCAGTTTTGAAGTTGGAGGGATATTTTTATGGAATCACATCCAGAAAATGCACATCCAAACTAGACTCTCCTGGTTGCAATCACTAACCCTTTTTCCGTCAACCATTGCCTTCTTTTTCTCGCACTTCTGAGAGACTGCGGTGAAGCTCTCCGGATTGGACTCAAACATTGCCTGTCCTAGGATGGTGTTGCCAGCTGTGCTCTTCCCTGACCCGGAGCGACCGAGCAAGACCAGACGAACCTCAGGGGTGGATGACGGCGGAGACGCAGACGGAGACGAAGGAGGTGTCGAGGACTGGGATATGGGTGAAGGAGAGGCAGCGAAGGTTTGTGTGGGGAATGAGGAGGAGGAGAAAACAGGTGAATGAGGAGGCGAGATGGGCGGCGTCTCAGGGGAGTTCTCTTCAAAGCTGTTGATTCTGTGATGAACTGAAAATCAAATTACAGAGAAACTAAGGACATTAAAAATAAAAACAATTTCATTTACTGTGATGCAGATGTAACAGAACTATGAAAGTGTTTGTGAAAACAACTCGTGCAGAAGGACGTCAGTGACGCATTTAATATTATCCGACAAAAAATTTTAAATCATCGGACATATTTACCAATCTGCTTATTGTGTAACCTTGGAAATGTATTGCTATTAAAACATTTCTTGAAATCTACAATGATATATAAGAGATCATCACTGGTTGGCTGCTGTAATTTAGTGCTCCTATAAAATTCTTATCTACTTGTTTAAAATACAATGTACACCACCAACTGATATACTGCTATAACATAAACTTGTGTGTATTTTGTCTCATTACAACCACAAAACAGGACAAAACAAACGCATCCCCAAATTCCCATATTCATATGTAAAAATATCATAAAATAATCACAAAAGTAATTTCCATCAGCTTCAGTGACATAAGTGTTCTGGTAAAACACATTTAAGATTCTTCTTTGAAACATGAGACACTTTAAATAGATTCGATGGGTAAATACTTTTCCACCACTTTCAGCAACAGTTCTCAAACTTACAAGTGGAGATCAATTTAGGCTTCGATTTAGCCTCAGAGATCTGTGAGAGTACGGCTCCATCTACAGGGAAGAAACAGGAAGAGCTGTAATTATTTCACCACATATTTCACCAAAGCCAATTGATTTCTTTGGGTAAATTTACTTTACAAAACAGAATGAAAACAGACAAGTTTGATTCTTATCTGTGTAAAAATGAAATGCTTTAGCCTACTATACTGAAACAAGGTGTCACAAACACCCAAGCTGTCATATTGGGTAAAAATCTTTTATAGCACCTACCTGCATTCAGTCTGAAACTGGGTGTCCTGGTAAACTGTGTGTCTTCTTGCGGCTCTGGGTATGAGGGCTGCACAGGTGCTGGAGATGAATAAAGCCCTTTAGAAACTTGAGTCTCAGCAACTCGTCCTTCTACTTCATCTTTGTATCCTCTTCTCTCCACAGTGCTGGTAGCTTCCTCTCCTGTACCAAAGACGTCTGTGTCTGGGACGCTCTTCACCACCACAGGCTTTTTCTTCTCCTCCTTCTGAGCTTTGAAACTTTCCATCAGCTCTCGCTTTCGCTCCAGCACCCGTTTCTCCAGCTCTCGCTCCTGGGCTGTTTTCATGTAAAATACCCCGTTTCTTTGGACCATGTTATCGATCTGTTGATGAATAGAATGGCAGCTGCTTACTGTTGATGTTATTCTCATGCATTTTGACAACTTCTTTGGTACTATTGCCTTCGGGGGAAGACATGCAGCAGCAGCAAAGGTCTCAAGGTTGGAAATCAAACCAAGGCCACCTGTGACCATATCCTCAGTATATGAGTGTCCACTCTTCCTCTACACACGCCCCTTTAACCACATTTTTTAAATGTTTTTTTTTTTTTTTTAACATTATATACATATCCGGTGTTCCATTAAAATTTATATATAACACCGGACTTATAATCTTCACAAGTAAACAAAATACTTATACTTTTGACAGATTGTACACAAAATGTTGCTTAATCTATATTTGTGAACATGTTACCTTGGTGTTTGAACACACAAACACAAAAAAGCACATTGTTTTCGTCTTGTATTGCTCAAAGCAGCACAACAAAATTCTGAAATCTTACTGGTTTTTCAACTTGCAACTGGAACACACTGAACTCTCATGTGATACCATCCTTCACAGATCCAAGCTTAGATTGGGAGACAAGTCTAATGCTGCATCACGCAAGTCCTTACAGAGAAACAAATGTTCTGTTCCTTAGCTCCATGCCAACACTTAACCAGAAAACAAATATATTCACCAACAACTCCAGCTGTGCTGCTGCAGCTGGTGAATGACATGATCACCTAACCAGACCTGATTGCATTTGGACCCTAGTTTCAGTATTGAACAATGCTAAATGAAACTGCACACATTCCAGACAGCAGACTGTTTGACAGCGACATAACGACAGAATGCCTGAGCAGCCTCTGTACTGATAACTATTAGATAATTATTTTCTGATTCATCTGCTCACCTTCTCCAGCAGTTCCTGAACCTGCTGTTTGTCTTGTCGCTGGCGGTTGTTAAAGACATGGTACCTCCCTCCGCAGCGCTCGATGACCTGCCTGAGGCCTGGGTGTTCTCTCTGCAGGTATTCCTGCAGATTAATTAGGCCTGAATAAATTTTGACCTGCATTGCTTTGCATTTCTTAATTGGTGTAAACTGAAACCACTTACAGGTGTAGAAATATTTAATGGATGCATGAGGGGTAGAAGGAGGAAGTAAGTTAGCACAGAAAAAAGGAAACAAAGAGGAAACAAGGAAGTGCTAGTGATAGAGTATCTGAATGAGTTATTGAACACCTTTTTTTTTTTTTTTTTTAACATGCTTAGATTAAATTTTCTTATACCTCTGCTGATTTCCCCATCAAATAGTCTCCACATGTCAGTAACACCAGAGTGTGGTCCATCACTTCAGGCCCAAACATCTTTTCCAGCTCTGCGGGAACTCTACCCTCCATCTGCAGGTAAAAAAGGGAATGTTCACCAACTTTGTAGTCTTCGACTGTGCATCGCCCTAATTGGTGTAAGGCAGTTGTTACAGGTTACCTTAATTGGACAAAACATTTTGAATTAAGAAATAAAAATAAATTTCAAAACAGCGACATACCTCAGTGAACTGGCAAACAGGAACCAGCAGCAGAACAGCGTGTGGACCAGGTGCTACCAAGCTCATGGCCCGCTCGGTTTCCTTTTTGACGTCGTTGTCCATGTTGGATCCGACCCAGTACCATCTTGGCGCCTCCACAATGGTCACGCTCCTGCCCTCAGTGACGCCCTGCCGCTGTGCGCAGCTCCTGGAGGAGCTGGAATAGCTGGGAGACAGCTGGCCCAGGATGGTGTCCCCTGATGACGTCTTCCCGCACCCGATGTTCCCCAAGAGAAGAAGCCGTAGGTCTGAGGCTGAGGACCCATTGAAGCCTTTTCTCAAGTATTCACTCATGCCTAAAGGATGAGGTCAAATATGCAACATTTATTTACAATTCAGTGATTTTATAGAACTCTCACATTCACAACAAAGCATTTCTTATTGTTTGAATATTTCTCTCAATTTGTTTCAAACACTACCAATTTAAAACCCATACAGTTGCTATTTTGTGTTAACTTTAATTTATAGTACATGAATGTTTATTTTGTTTTCAACTACAATGTTACAACCCAGTTACTCATCCTGAATATCATATCATTTATGGTGTTTACCTTCAATTACCTTAATAAAATCATCTGATGCCAGAGGAAATAATAAATGAATTAATGGAAAATAAATTAAGTCAATTTATGGTGAGTAAAACTGATTTAAAAGGTAATTTTTCTACCATTTTAAACCAACATTGTTACATGTTTTCAGCAGTTATTTTTCAAGATTCAAATTTTAACAATCATAACCCACCCATTTTATGAATAATTACTGATTTTGAATTTTAAAGAATTTGACATGTAGCAGAGGTCTGCATAAGCAAAATTTACTGCAGATATATCTTTCCAAAAGATTTGGAAAAAAAATAAGAAACTAATACACTGGTTACAGTGCTGTGGCGATGGATAAAATCACGGCTTTTGTGACTGGATGTCTACCTCTTTCCTCCTCACACACTTCAGAGTTGGGAGTGGAACTGTTCATTTAAAATCTGTTCTAAGGATATTTTCATATTTCTCACATTTAGAGGGATGGTGTTTGGCTCATTGTAAGAGGAAGTAGTGAAGCTTTAGACCCCATAGTAAGATCATACATGAAAAACAACTAGTTTACACAAAATATGGTGAAAGGAGATTAAATTAATGTTGAGTTAAACTGAGAGATGTTTAGGTTTCTGGTGACATTTCAGGATGACCCTAAATTGCACCATGATCAACCCCATACTACATGAGTAAGTATCACCATGCCTTGACCACCACCACCACCAGTGGGAAAGGCAGGTTAAATGTCTTGCTCAATTGGATGCAACAAGTGAGATGAAAGAAGGGGTTTTGAAAAGGGAGCCCACCAACTACAGGAAGGAAGCCTCCCTCCTGAGCCACTGTCACCCCCAAATGTTTAGTTGTTCCTTTATCTGAAAATCCATAAGTGGCGTAAATGACAAGTGACAAGATAACTAGTCAGTTGGAGCAAAGGCTTCTGCCACACCTGGCCAGTCCAGTCCAGCTACATTCTGCTCTGACTTTGACATTATATCTAGCCTAGCATGAAGATACTAAACAACTACAAATGTAAAAGTACACACAGAGTACAAAACACTGCTACTGACATTATTACACTGTGCACTGGTGTTACAATTCATGCACAAACTAGTAGTTCATTTAGTTTTTATTTTGGGTATACTTATGTGAATTTCATTATGTTTTAATTGTATCTTTTAATTATTTTGTAAATTGTACACCAGCATGCCTCTTAGCCAGCTCTATTTCAAAAGAGAGACCTTAAAATAAAGGTTAAATTAAAAAAAAAAAAAAGAGCATACAGCCCGGAAACTTATCAGTAACATAAATCAGTCTATAACTGCTGAAGCTTCAACAGTGCATTAAAAACTTTGATTTTCTTAGAGCTCATGCATGTAAAAGAAAAAGAAAAAAAACAATGTTCTTACTCATGTACTTGATGTCTACAAAGCTGCATTCACACAAAGGTTCCACTATCTTCAGTCGTTCCTAAATTAAGATTTCCATCCAGTTAGCTTCAGCGCTTGTCGCTTCCCAGCAGTCTACTAAAAGCTGCCAGCTTAACATCTCACCACTCCCAGCTGTGACCACACATCCACAAACACAATTATTTGTGTATTTTTGTGCTCAACAGGTTTCTGTGTCTGCAGGGAGGAGAGCATTCCTGCTTTGGGTGGAGAGATGGTATAACCTGCCACACATGTGAATCACCAAGTTTTATCTGCCGCACCCACGAAGAAGCAGAACTGCTGGTGTCTGTCAGAGAACATCTCCCTCAGGGTTTTATAGTTACCATGGAGAATAAACTAAGCTGTGAGAAAATAATCTGTTTCCATGCCTGGGTTGGTGTGAGGGCACGTCAGAAACTAGGCGGGTTTACAGCATATGGACATAGTGGTTCAAACATAACCTTCTGCTTGTTTTCATCAGAAAGGAAGTAATGGAAAAGCACTTTGCATTTTTGTTTTACATATTTCATCTAAAATGCTTCAGGTACAACTTCTGCTTTCAGTAGCCTCTGGTATTTTTTGGTGCTCCAAAACTTTTACAGTTATTCAATGAACCGTGTTGAATGACATGCAGACCAAAATTAACTTGAAAGTTAATCTCAAATGGAAAAAATAAAGTTAGTCTAACAAGAAGCCATTTAGTAGCCTCCAAAATCTAGCCACTGTTAATGTTCAAAAAGTCTTAAAAATAAATGTATTGTCCAGCAGTAGTGTAATCACAGAATTTAAAATAAAAAAAAATCCAAAATTTAGTCTATACTTGAGTATAGATTAAGTTTGTTTTTAAAACCTTTGTGCACACTGTTAAACTGAAAGTATGGGACAAGTTTACACACAAAAAAAATCCTCCCAAAAAAAGTTTTTGGTGGTTGATAAAATATCAAAATTGTGAGATGGGTGATTTTGCTCAAAAAGATTCTTCATCCAATAATTCCTTCAATGAAGAAATAGATGTTCAATATTTTGAGTGCAAGATTATGCTACAAGAATAATTTATTAAGAATTCATACTAATCTTTACTGGTGTGCCAACAAATATGGCTGGTTATATGTCCCAGTTTAAAAGGGTCTTTATGGAAATTCTCAAAATGTTTATTCATACCTTGTCCACTTTTAGAGATGCCAATTATGTGTCAGATAATTAGCATATTGTTTAGATAACATTTTATTTTACACATTATCCACAAAGATTCAATAAATTAATTTCAATCACAAAAATATGGTCGGTTAATTTCCAAGCACTGAAGGTATGTTAAACCTGAACCATGATGTGAACTCAATACATTTTTTTCCCAGTGAAAGAGAATCTCCTTGAGACTTCTCAAATGAAAAACACCTACAACACTTCATGCCCAGACAAGTTATTTAATCACACAACAAAAAACAATGCAATGAATGTTGATAAACTTAAATAACTTCATTAATACATTCCAAAATAAAAAAGAAAATTTACATATCTATCTGTGGATCATCTTGGTGAAGAATCGACTGAGTCTTCCACCTTCATCTAAAGCCCAGGCATCATATAAGCAACGTTTTCCAGAGTGGAGGCCTAAAAGAGAGAAACAGGAAATTTCCCCTCAGTTGGTAATAAAATGTTCCTTTACATGAACATACACAGTGTAAAGCATTTGGTGTGAGCTTGCAGCCCTGCTCACCAGTGTGTGCTCTGTGCAGCTAATCAGCTCAGGTATCTGTGTTGTGAGGCACATTAGAGGAGCCAGAGCACACAGCAAAGAGTCCAAGAACAGAGAGAGGCTGCCAGACATGCACACGCATTTCTGCAGAGACACACAGAGCCTGATATGACTCCTGCAGGGCATGAATATGTTGGAGCAATGCACTAGCTATCCCTACTTCATTTTTTGTGCTTAGAAGAAAAAAAAAAAAAAGTTCAGCCCCAAAAATGTGAAGACATGTTTTATTGTCTGCCAAACTCTGGCTCTTCAAAGTCTTTTTAAAAAGATTGGATTAATTCTGTAGTGTGCTTTTGCAATCCACTGGGGTCTATAAGAAAACTACTTTATTAAAATTACTTACATTAATTGCACACCGTTTTTAAATGAACTTATACTGGCGAAATGTTCCAGATGTTTAAAAAAAAATAAAATAAAAAACACACACAACACAATTCTGCTCTTTGCTACTAAATTCAAATAAGCCATATATTTCACCTAAAAAAAGACTCACTGACTCATTTGCACGCAACGTTTTTTTAATTTTGCTGAACATTTTGAAACTCCCGTTTTAGTTTCCAAATTGAATATATCAGTTTGAGGTTTGTGAAACTAGGGGTAAACTTCTACAAAGCACTGCATTTCTTTACAAAAACATTTTTTGATCTACCTACATTGGTCTCTTCAAGATGGCTGCCAATGAGAGACATGGACTCTCCCAGAAGGTGCAGGTGTGCTGCAGCACTGACTGGACAATGGTCAGAGCAACTGGGATAGTTGTGTACATTGCTTGAAGAACCAAAGGGAGTGCATGCATCAGCCATGAAGCTGCATAATTCAGGCCCAGCAGTGGCTTTGACTGGCAAAGGGACCTGCAGGTCAGCGCTGTTCATAACCGGAGGGAACGACATGCTGACATCTCTGTCTGCCATTTTCTGGTGGTTGTCAAGACACAACAATCCCACGGAGGGATTTGAATGTTTCTGTCAGAAACATAGTTGAATAAATATGCATCAGCGGGAGGTGAAATTATGAAGTACTTGTTGCTGAAAATAAATACATGAATACCTGAGCAACAGCACCCTCTACTGTGCAGTTTGAATGCAATAAGTTGTCTTGAAAATTCTGACATAAAAATAATAAAGTAAAAGATTACAGTTTAAAGGATTTCATTTCAAAAGTTTTATTTTTTTGTAAAGTGACAATACTATCAACAGGCAGTTGGATGGATCAGTCCATTTTCAAAGTTTTCCTGATCTCTTACTGGAATCAAACATTCGATTCTGTTCTAATTTGATCAAATTTTCTTACAGTATGTGTTCTCACCTCCGAATCCTCCATCATCCATTTATCTTGCGGCATGTAGGCTAAATGCATAGGGAAAGGACAAGAGGACTCCATCCAGTGAGGTTCAGACTCTGTTCCAATGTTATCTGAAATTGTAGCAATTTCACAACCCATTCAGTTATGTGAAGAAAAAAACAAAACAAAAAAAACAACTCACATTTCACAAGACTACACATTTTGAAAACACAGGATATGAAAGACTTATTTAATCATATTTAATATTCTTATCTCATTAAAGATCCAATTCCAAACATTTAAACACTGTGGAAACACAACAGTGAGTCCTTACCAGCATGTTGGGTTCTCTCAGTTGGGGAACCAGTTAGTTCCTGAAAAAGATAAGTCTTTTTTTTTTTTAAGATAATGTAAAAGATGATTAATAAATCTCAGTTTTTCAGAGATATACTAATAAACTAACAGACAATGCTGCCATCATCCAGCAATATTTACAGTAATCTATTAAATATACAAGATCACTGGAAAACATTCAGTCTGTTGACATGAAAAAAAAAAAGATGATTTCTCAGATGCACACATTAGAAAATGTATAATCAAGTGTTTCTAAAAAGGTGCTCAAAGGGGATCACTTCCAGTCTAATGGTAACACACCAAGACCAAAAGTTTCTGAAATTTCATTTTTGCTGTTGTCATGTTTAGGCCGGGACTGAGTGACAAGCATTCAGAAATAGAAATAAAGTAGTAAGGAAATGAAGCAACAGAGTATGAGAAATGTCAAGTTGTGTATACCCATAGTAGTTTTATAATTCATTACTGTACATTGTATTGTTGGTTATTAATAACTTAAAAATATCCCTTTAATAAGTCATCTCTGACCTCACATTTCCAGAAAACTCTTTAGGACAAAAACTCTTCCCACTGATTTTGTCATCACTTCTACCACGGTGACTTGCCAGGTGACTGTAAGGAACCTGATCACTTATTGAAACTTTCCATATCCTTATCTAGCCATTCTTATCTAGCCAGCCTTATCTAGCCATTCTTATCTAGCCAGCCTTATCTAGCCATTCTTATCTGTGTCACTCACTCCCTCCAGTGGGGCTGAGATAATCAAAAGGCACTTAGGTAATAAATAGAAAAAATAAGTAGCTAGCACTGTAGAGTATGTTGAAAACCTAAGGTTCAGCATGATTCTGTCTGGTATCCCTTCAAGTTATGCAGATTTTGTTCATACTGACACACAAATTCCTATTTTGTCTGTTCATTATAAGAAATGTCAAAAAATAAATAATAAACTCACCTTATAAGGGTTACATTCCTTAGCATTCAGGTTTGCTTGTTCCAGGCCGTTCAAATCCATAAGAAAATCCACCTTTTGCTCCTCTTTTGGGTTTACACAGTCCTTGCAGTCTAGCCCAGAGATAACCAGAGCTACTAATCCCTGAGCAACATGTCATTCAGATCTGCAGAGACCTAAGAAGCAGTTCATTTGAATCAGGTGTGTTGGAAAAGAGACATATCTAAAGGTAGCAGGACATGAGAACTGGATTCAAACACAGCTCAAACCATTGTTTTTTTTTTTGATCATTGGTTCTTTGGAAGCTATTCTCTATGTCAGAATCAGGTGTGCAGAATCAGCTGCAACACACCTGATTCTGATGGTTTCTGATCATCAGAATCATTTCATTTCAAGCTGATCAGAAAACTTTGATTATAGCTATTTAAATCAAGTGCACTAAAAGACCAAAATCACAAGCAAGTAGAAGCTTTCCTGTCTCTCTTACTGTTGTATCAGCTGAATCTGTGCCAGAGTTCAAAGGTTATTCAAATGTTTTCTATTAAAAGACCCGCTGTGTGACACTTACAGTGGGTAAATGATTTAACTTTCTCCTGATGACTTTCACTTTGATTTGACCTGGCTGAGTGGTAAGACTGCTGCAGGTGAGAGGCCAAACAAACATGTCACCCAACAAATTACGATACAAACAAGCGATTTAAGAACATTTTGATCGAGTACTTGCTTTATTTTCACAATGAAAATAATATTCTGCTTCATTTAGCCATTAGATTGCCGCAACATTTACTAATAAATAAAAGGAACACAGAGGACTAGTGGTCCTATCAGACTATCTGACGTTGTTATGAGACGTTCAAGTTAGTACAAACTCTGAAGTGGAAAAATACTCTTTATTTATTTTATAACTTAAAGCTTACAATTTTAATGACCTCATAAATCTGGCTCGCGCACACTGGAACCCAGGGGTGAACCTCAGTTCTTCACGTAGACACTGACAGCTGCTGTTTCGTGTTTACTCCGTGCTCCTCCTCCTCTAAAATGCTGAGTCACGTTTCAGTCTGGAGTGATGTTTCATGATTTATAATAAACATGACCACTGGGTGTCGCTGTATAAGACGGAAAGCTTACATAACTAAGGTTGTTGATGTGTATCTTGCTTGCGCTTATCAAAAAGGGTATTAATTTGAAAAAGTATATCATTAATTTAATAAAGTGACACTGATACAGAAGCTCTGTTTTTCGGAAAATTTTCTCTCTGCTGGCTGCATATTCTACCAATAAAAACCAGGAAGTAGCATAAATCTGCAATCTTTCAAAAAGCAATTTCCGTATAATCTGTCAGTTTCTCAATCTTAATGGCATGAAGACTCAGAATACTTTGTTCTAGCATAAGCATATTCTGTTAAAACAGCAGTCTAACCTTTGATAGTGCTATCTAATTCGCTAAGCTGGTGATGTCCATCATAAAGTCATGCTTTTACTCACGAAAACTCCTCACTAAGGTCAAAGGTCATCTGCCTGTCTGAATTTGGAAGAAATAATCCATGTTTTTATACAGTTGGATTCCTTATACTGTGATGTTGATCAGTCACTATATTAACAGCTAGCATTGCACTAACTGTGTTACAAATGTGTGCAGATCTTAGTCTATATTCTGCTAATATCAGTAAGAGCACAATTAAAATTTTAACTTAAAACACAAATTTATGGTAAATGGAAACACAGCCAGTGTGCCCACATATACACTTACACCTCAATCCACTGGTTTCCACTGCTAATTAAGAGTAATTTTCAATTTTGCTGTCTGTCTTTGAATCTTTTAACAAACTGGCACGTCAATATTTTTGCTGAACTGCTGGATCTTTATATTCTACCCAGGACAATTAGGTCTGCTGGAAGTTCCTAAACAAGGCAACTGAGTCTTGGCTGCCTCAAGAACTGCCTGCAGAGGCACATTAGATATGCCACAATCTTTGCCACAAATCCAATTTTGGTTGGATTTGTGCTTGTATGACATTAGAGTCTGAACACTTCCTCTCATGGCGATCTCAGAAATGTTCAGTGTCATGCTTAGCACTGGCTCCTCCTCCGATTCAACTTTGGGTACTAAATTTGCCCCGTCACGTTTTGCACTCGGCACAGGCTTTGTTTTCCAGGGAATTGCCAAAAAATCCTCACTCATGCTATGTCCTATACTCCCTCCCCCTGCAGTTTTCCAAGCCTACTTGTGAAAACAGCTGCATCATGGTTTGTCTCGACCCCTCCCACTGCTTCTGCTGAAGTTGCTATTTCATGTTAAGCAGACAGTTTGTGACTCAGAGTTCCTGTTTTCATTGAGGCAGAAAAGGGGAGGGAGGTGGAGACAAGCAGCTTGTATATAAGAAGGAGAAGAGCTCAACTCTCAAACTGAGCAAGAGAACAAGATAGAGAGCTGCAACTCCATCTGAAGGACTTAATCACAGCTGGTAAGTAAATCACAACTCAAATATCAGAACCTTTGCTGATGTTTAGAGTTTCTAAATCTTCTCAGTGTTGGGATATTATGTGCAAAATGATAAATTTTTCATAAACATGTTTTCTGACAGGTTTAGCATATTTAGGAGCACAATGGAAACAGAAAAGAGGACTCAGAAATCAGCAGAGCAGACCGTTACCAGGTTAGATTGAGCTACTGTGATTTCCTTCATACCTCTAAAACTTTGATTTGGACTTTTCCCCAGTGAACGTTGTCCAAATATGTCTGATTGTCTTTAATATCCTGTAAACCAACATTGTTGTTTTTCTCTCGCACAGCGATCTGTCAGAACAAATCAAAGAGGTGACCAAGGAGAGTCATGTCAGAGCAGAAAACACAGAACTGATGCTGAGCTTCCAGCGGGGTCAAGTTACACTTCCACAATATAAGGTAATGATAAACTCTATAGCACGACCGCTGAGATAAATTAAATTTTGGTTGGATTCCAGCAGGATAACCAAGTGCACCTCTCTGCCTCCTCCATAGCTCCTCCTGTGCTCCCTGTATGAGATCTACCAGGCGTTGGAGGAAGAGATGGACAGGAACTCCAACCATCCCGCTGTTGCACCCATTTACTTTCCCGCTGAACTGGCCCGGCTCAAATCCATCGAGAAGGACTTGGAGTACTTCTATGGACCGGACTGGAGGGGGAAGATTGTCGTCCCTGCCGCCACTCAGAGATACAGCCACAGACTCAGACAGGTAGGTTTTCTACATTCCACATGCAACGTTTTCATTTCTCTAATGTATGACAGAAACATAAACCTTTTCAGAATCAGAATCCCTTTATAGTCATTGTACACAACAATGACACTTTATTTCAGTACAGCTCGTGAGGCATCACCCTTTTTTCTGCTTATTTTAAGGCCCAATTTAACTTGATACGTTAAGTTTTGGCATAGACAAAAAGAAACTAATATTTCATGGATTTCTCATTTTTACACAGAATGCATGAAATGTATTTTTGCGAGATCCGATACAGCGGGTTTTTGAGAAAAGAAGAACAGATCACAGAAAAGCTTGTATCACAAATGACACATTTGGTGAGAAAGGTAATGCTTTTTATTCTTGTGTATTTTTCAGATTGGCAAAGAAAACCCTGAGTTCTTGGTTGCTCACGCTTACACCCGATACCTGGGAGACCTGTCTGGAGGGCAGGTACTCGGCCGAATTGCCCAGAAGTCCATGGGGTTGAAAGGCGGCGATGGTCTGTCTTTCTTTGCCTTCCCTGGCGTTTCCAGCCCCAACCTCTTCAAGCAGCTCTATCGCAGCCGGATGAACAGCGTGGAGCTGACAGCAGAGGAGAGGAACGGCGTGCTGGAGGAGGCCGTCAGGGCCTTCGAGTTTAACATCCAGGTGAGGAGGGGGCGGTGGATGGGCACTGGAATCACCTGCCAGGTGCCAGGCAGCTGAGCAAACAAGATTAGCCTGAGTTAATCATTCACTCACAAGCAGCTGATGTTCTCTAACTTGCTTTGCAGGTGTTTGATGGCTTACAGAAGATGCTGAGTGTGGCGGGAAATCAGCAACAGCAAAACTCAACAAACTCCAAAGCAGTTCATAGTAAAACACTCCAGATCCCAGGAACCATTTCACCAATGCTGAGGATGATACTGGGACTCTTTGTGGCTCTGGCTGCTGTCGTGGGACTCTATGCATTGTAGAGACACTTTGAAAAAAATACTGTGTTTTCCTGATCTGAAGATTCTTTTGTAAATGACTAATAATTCCAAGTGTGTAATATTTAACTTTTAACATAAACTAGATTTATACTGTATTTGTTTACATTGTGTACTGACTCAATTTGTACTATTTTTCATTTCACACTGATCTACAGAATGCAGTAAATGTGCAATACTGAAAAAAATACTGTATACATGCCACCTTTTTTAATAAAATCTGCTGTAAAAAGAGAAAAAAAATGCTTGTTTATCCTACACTTCTTCCATTATTATCTTTTCATGGATATGACCGCGTGAATGCTGAACCCCCAGCAGCTGGATGTTGTCCCTGATGGCTCCTGTTTATTTGGCCTATTGGCTCTGTTAGTGTTTTTCAGATTATGAGTACAAACAGTCTGTGGGGATAAAAGAGGTAAAATTCTTTGCCAGGCAGATGAGGATGCCGTTTATCATGGTTCCCTACAGATATAGATTCAAAGTTACTTTCACATCAATGAATTAATCAAATCCAAGACCAAGATCTTGAGCCCCAAGTGGAGGAGTTTTATCTTGGGACTTCTTTCACAGACGGGAAAAATGGAGCAGGAGATTATAGGCAGAGAACTGAGCTAAAAGGCAAAGGTCTTGATTTACAGGTCAATCTAAGTTCCTCTCCTATGGTCACAAGCTTTGGGTAAGGACTGAAAGGAGGAGACTGGAGCTACAAGCGGCCCAAGTTCTCTTCCTCAGGGTTTCTAAAAGAATGAGAATTTACAGAAAGAACTTTAAAGCAAAAAAAAAAAATTATAAAAATCTTCCTGATGATCTGGATTTTGCTGACATTGTGTTCAATTGTTCACTTATGTCTAGCTAGGAGCATAAGTTGTCATCTTTGAAGACATGCCAAATATCAAATACTGTCAGTTAAACGTTGAATTTCAAGTCTTGAGAAAACAGCTAGATTCTTTTCTTTTATATAGACAGACTTTCATTTAGTGAGGGCTTGATATTTTGTCATTCGTTCTTATGTGCCTTAAGTTATGGCTTTGTTTTAGGCCTTACTCCAGATGTGTCTATTCCTTGTGCCCAAGTGTGCTCTGTGTATTCTAGTAGCTTCTGTGCATTATTTTGTGTTTTTTGTTTTCTTCTTTTTTGAGGATTTTCAATTATGGCTAAAAATACTCAAAACCATTGAACACAACTCATCACCTCAAAAGATTGAGAATATACTTTTATTGTGACTTTTATCAGCGTTCACAATTTTTTAACACTTTTTGCATTTATTATAAATTAAAACAGATACAGACTCTTGCTGTTTGTCACCAGCAGCTTCTTTAAACACACCTGTGACACACTGTACCGCTACGCGTTTCCTCCTAGAGGAAAACTAAAGAACGACAAAGTAAAAGTCAAAACTGATTGTACTTCACAGAACTTGGCTTACATCAACCTTTAGAAAAGGCACGGCGAGCGCACAGTAAATCAGAAATGTCCTCATACTCAAATCTCTCAACGGTTCAAATCATGCTTTACATTCAGTTAGTCTACATCCCTTCCTACTGCTTCACCAGTTCTTCCAACGCAACACAAAGTCAGTCTCACATTACGTGTCAGACATCAGAAGGCGAAAACATCTTGTGCTACTCAGAAACTTTGGAAATTTGTAAGTTGCTAAAGAAGTTCAGAATGACACAACAAAAAAAACAAAAAGAGAGACAGGATGTCATAAATCACACTTCCTAGACATGCCCGTCTCAAACAACCGTTACCTGAAACGCGTTTAAAACACATTTCTATATGGAACCCACAAGCTGCAGTCTTTAAGATTAGGAGCTCAATATGCGTTAAGGAGGCCTGAACAGGAAGTCGTGATTCTGTAAATGTTTCTGATGGTAAACAGCATGTATATAATCTGGAAGAACTGGATTTTAATTCAAAAGCAAAAGGGAGAATTCATATGGAGGAAGCACTCAATAACTAACGCTTGCAAAATAAAAGACAATAAATTCTTGAATCATGTAAATGATTGAACTGATAACATCTAAAAAGAGCTAAGTCCTGACAACTTTAATTTAGTTGTGGAAACTATTGTAAATTGTGTGAACGTGTTTCTGCAACATTCCAGAATATGGATTCTTTATAAGAAAATCATCTTTTCACTTTGTGTTTTCATTGTCAACTTAACCACATACTGATTCTCACATGACTCAGATAAATCTCCCTGTCTGAAATAACCGACATTACGCCAAAGAGGAAGTAAACAGCTGATTACTTAAAAACAAAAATCACTGTATTTTATAATTTTTTAGCTCATCTGACTTGATTTGGCACATTGTGCTCCTGTCAAAAGGCATTTTCTTTTCAAACACAAACATGTGTGTAACTGTTCTTGATGTGTGTCTTCATCCCCAGAGATCTTAGAAATACCTGCGCAGGGCCACACCGCCTCGGCTACCTGTTTAATAGCGAGGGTAAAAATGGTGCCGTTCCTTCTGGACAGGAACGGGAGCAGCCACCGGCGGGGCTCAGATGGTTTCATATGTAGACAGCAGGGCGGCGTCCACGGGCTCCATACAGGAGGGGCAGGTGAAGGAGCGCATCAGCCAGGGGTCGATGCAGTCCAGGTGGTAGATGTGAAGGCAAGGCAAGAACCGAATGGGATCACCATATTCAAAATCCATCATGCAGATCACACAACTGAGGAAGAGAGAAGCAGCGTTTCAGCAAACAAGCCTTTCTGGTGTAATAACAGTTGCAAGATTTTTTTTATCTATGCCAACTTTATACATCTAGAGACTGAACTTTTGACCCATTCTTCTTTACAATGCAACACTCTTCTTTTCAGGCCTGCCCATTTAGGTGGAGAGCCATGTTTTAGTACATGCAATACTGCCATAGTCTTTCTGTTTATGGAAGATAGATTAAGCAGAGCT
This sequence comes from Girardinus metallicus, assembly GCA_903067095.1. NCBI lineage: Eukaryota > Metazoa > Chordata > Actinopteri > Cyprinodontiformes > Poeciliidae > Girardinus > Girardinus metallicus. Next base: position 44,224 of record CAEGAE010080166.1, on the reverse strand, counting down.
TTGTGACTCATTCAAAGCTTGGGATATTGTTTCAGAACCTAATTGTCCTTTTACAATTTTCTCACAACTTTCTCCTCGATGCTGTTTGTTCACTTATGTTTGTTCACTTATGTTCTGTAACAAACCTTCGCAGGACATCTGGATGTACACTGACGTTTAACTACACACTGATGGTCTCAATTGATTACATATAATTTCCCTTGTCTTCTGAATCATATCCTTCCTTTTGTTGGTCTACCACATACATCTGCAAGGCAACACAATGGTTATGCTGAAACTAAAAGCTAAAAAAAAAAAAAAAATTAATGCATACGAAAACTTCCACAAGGTACAAAAAATAAAAGGTCTTTTACAGTTTTGTGATGATGTCAACATTTAGGACTTACTCTTTTACTTTCTTCTCCGAGTCGTCAGAGCCCGGGTTGAAGATACCTTTGGGAAGATGCTGGATGAGTCCGAGACGCTGAGCGATGCGGATCTGCTCCTCCTCGGTCAGCTGGTTGGCCAGACGACTCTCGCCTGGCGTAGGATGGAAGACTGGCACCGGCGGGGTGTGCTGCTACAAACAACACATCCCAAAACACAGCCCGTGTCATCTCCAAAAGCAGAGGTGCAGAGCATTTGTTTCACGCAAATTCGACCACAAATCTAGTTTTTCTTCTACGCTGCATAGATGTTTTGCTGCCCATGGGATTTCTGCTCATACAGCTTGCATCTTGTAAACTCTTCACTGTAAGTACTCATGCTAACTGGAGAATTGCTTTGCATGTTGAACCAGCTGACTGGGCTCATCAAAAACCAAATAATACCTGGATTAAGACAACAAATCCCATGTAAGTTAAGCAGGAGAGACTGAAAATGTAGGACAAAAAACAAACAAACTCCGAAACAAAATGAAGTACACATGGGGAATGGTAGATTCAAGGCAAACAAAAACAGATGAGAATGAAAAGCTGGCAGGGACACAGTGGGAACATCAGGAATGTAGTATTTTATGTTCTACTGAAACTTGGCTGCAGGGAGATATTCCAGACACTGAAGTCTATTTATCCGACTGTGAAATTAACTGGCAGACGAGACTTTTATTCAGAAACATGAGATACATGCGCTACATAAAAGGTCAACTTCTTTTCTCACTAACTGACATTAAACGAAACAAAACCTTCCCTGTATTGAACCATTTAAGATTAACAACATTATATCCAACTGCTAAATGCCAGGAGAATGACAGAGAGGGAATTTTGGGTATTCAGAAATGTTCAGTGCATTCAGAAAGACCAGTGCTTCACTTTCTCCACATTTTTACATTTGTCATAATGAGGTATTTGTGTTTAAAGGTATGTTGGGGGTATTCTTAAACAAGACTTTACCAATAGTTTATTGGAGGTTTGGCTCATTTCTCTTGACATGAAACCTTTAGAAAATATAACATCTATGATAGCTACGAGAATCATGCAACCTAAGTTAAGCTAGCCCCAAAAAACTTTAAGAGAGCCCTCTCTGAAGCAAAGAGATTAGAGAAACTATAACATTTAGGGAACATTTCCTGAGCATTAACTTTAAGTTACCATGAGGGAAGATTCAGGTAAGATTATTGTCAAGAAATTATTTTTCTTTTTTTTTATATTCTCTGGAAACAATGAAGAGTATTGCACATCACACTCCTTTTCAAAACTTCCTTTTATTGTCTTTAATTTCCACTATTTAATTACAGTTCTTTTTGTTTATTTTTCATAAAAGCACCAAAATACAACAAATCCCATGTTGAGGTATTTTACAAATAGATCCATCCAGTTCCAATTGTTTTTACATAAAGTTCAGTTCGGTCCAAATCAATTCATTTTAAACCAACAAAATCACATACGTAATGTCAAAGGGTAAACCTCCCATTAGTCTGACCCATACTTTTAGGGCTTTAGAAATTAATCGAACAAATTAATGATCTGCCTTTATCGCAATCCAACAAACTATATCTTTTATACCTTAAGACGTTTTAAACAACTACCCATTCATGGAATGGATTTATAGATGGCATTTTAGTCATAAAACAATTAAAAGTGACGTCAATCCGCGGGCTGCTAGTAAAGTAGACACCCAAGTTGCTTACCTGGTAGGGCGGCGGGGGCTCTCCGGGCATACTGCCCCCCTCGGAATCGTTCAGCAGCGAAAGGTCATCCCCGCCTTGTGAAAACAAGCAGTTCCCCATTGACCTAAAACCACCATGAGAGAGAAGACACTTCTTTCTGTGGGCAGAACTCAGCAGAGAACCTGAGCCTCAAAAAACAACCTGAGCAGCGCCCGGACGGTAACTTAGCTCGAAGCTGCTAGCCGCAGAAAGGAGGCGGCAGGAGACAAGAGTTCAGACAAATCACCGCAAACGCGGATTGATTCGGATTCTCTGATTCCAGCAGGTGACACAAATGTTAACTGTGTTTGACAAGGAGACGGGTCTGCGTCCAGCTGTTTGCTGTGTTTACAACAGGCAACAAGCCGGAAATGTCGTCAACAAGCCGGAAATGTCGTCAACCGGAAGCTGGCCAATATTACACTTCCGACCTGCAGTTCAAAATAAAAGTCTCAAGACGGTACAGCGGGATAAACCATAAAGGTACAGAATAAAAACGACTTCCACACTTTTTGCAACACACTCCATATTTCATAAAGTTTTAGGGGGGAAAAGTAGTTTGCTCATTCATACGATACAACAAAACAAACAACAAAAGCATAACGAAATATATTTTTATAAAAATCCAGTCAGCTGTATTCTGTGCATTACATCATAAGATAGTATTAACCCCAGCTGTGATGTCTTGTCCCCATTCTACCAAATTTATTTAAATCAAAACAGAAATAGGCAAACAATGAGTTGACTAAAGCAGAGAAAGTTGTGCAAAAAAGGACGCAACCTGAATAAACCATAAACAAAAACACCAGCGGTTTAAATTGTTAAAAATATATATATAACATTTAAAATGTGGTGACTTTATGCCCAAAGGCGGTGATTGTGTTTATGTCATAAGCACATAAACTTAAGGACACTTATGTTATGAGCGACGGTCTGCTTTACAGGAAGTCGCAAAAGTGGGCGAGGCTAGGATGGGATCTTTGCTTCCCGAAGATGAAAACAGATGTTTAATCCTCGATGTGTTTCTTCCCAACCGCCAATAAAAAATCACGAAGCACAAAGAGATGGTAAGTAGAGGAAGATGCGATACCGTTCGGCATAGTTCCGAACAGGTTTTTACCGTTTTAGGGTATTTCAGTTAAAACAGTTTAGTTGCGTGGCAACAGAAAACACGAGAGAAGCGTTTTGAGGATTGGGTCTATGCTGCTGGGTGTGTGCGGTTCTTTGTTTAGTTTTCTAACAGCCCCACCCACGCAGGACTTTCTCCGGTTCCAACGAGGCCTTCTGTCTTTTCTATAGTTTTCCCTTTTCTGGGACAAGCCACTCTGGGGAGATTTTCACATAGATTCTAAAGTACTTGAGTTGAACATGTTCCTCCTTATGAGTCACAGTTTAAAATGAGGATGCTCCACCTTTATGAAAGAGCCCGCAGAGCTCCTTTTTTCTTTTGTCCTTAGGGAATTATAAACCTGAATCAGCGGGTCAGACCTCAAAAGAGTAATGGAGTCAAAATGAATCAGCAAGACAACACGGTTTTACTTCAACTTGGCTTTATCTAATTTTAATGTGCGCATATTCAGACAACCAAGTCGTGCCTACCTCCACCCCCACCTCCGCCTCCATCCTGTGGGACCTGGCCATCCGGAGTCTCTTCTCCACCGCGTCCTCAACATGCGGCGGTGCCTTTTATATGTGATGCAGGGCTTCCAGTCCAAGAGACAGGCGATCAGGGAGACAGTTCACATAACTTGCAGGTAAGCAAGCGCCTTCTCATCATTCTGGAGTTATAATGACCAGAGACATATAGGATATGTCTTGATAAAATCTCCGCTGATCCAGAACACTAGTGCTCCACCCCAGCACACAGACAACAGCACTCCTCCACCTTCACCTCTACATGGAGAGGAAGACACAGAGACTGACGGTGGGAAGAAGCAACACCCAGTCCAGGAAACTGACCCTCCCGCCCAGGCGTATGAGAACCCACAGGTGTGCCATCACGAATAAGTTTCTGTTTTTACGGTAGAACTCTTTTGGCAGCAAGAAAGGTAGTGCCTCTACGGGTGCATCTGATTAATGAAGTATAAAAATATGCATTTTAGGTGTTTGTTTTCATTCATTTCAAAGTTTATGCTAATAAAAACCCCAAATTATGATTTCTTTGGACATAGGATCAAAGAAAACAGGTCGTAATACAGAAACATATTTCTGTTTAGTGGTTGGTCTGGGCTCGTTTTTCATTATTTACTACATCAGTGCAGCGTGGCACAGAGGTCATCAGCCTTCAGCTAGTCTGTGTTGTTGGATCTGGTGACTGAAGGGTTTAGGTCAGAGAAGAACTGTCAGAACATGAAATCTAAACTTTATTGTGGCACACTGAACCACATCTAAATAATATGCGTCTGTTCTTCACTTGTGGCTTAAAATGTTAATTTAAGTTAACCTAAGTCCTCAATAGGATGGTTCTGGCAGAGTAAATTGATAAAACTACCCATGACTTTTAAGATGCTATAGATTTCTCTACATTCAGTGAGCACTTCTTAAAATGAAACAATACTTAACATCTATTCTTATTGATGTAAGTTGGTGCTGTGCAAATAAAATCTGATTTGATCCGACTGATAAAATAATATTTAAGCACACAACTGCTGTGTTGAAGTTCTATTTCTGTGGCTCTCTAGTGCGTAGAGGACCACACAAATAGCTCAAGTGTCAAACATGCATTAAAACGAGGAATATGTCAGCGAGAGCAGATCTGTGTGGAGTGACTCCTGAAGCAGCTCACACCTTGTGAATCTCCCAAAACTCTTGAATAACCTTTACTTTACAGTCAACTCAAAGTTGAACATCTTTCAGTCACATTTTTCCTTCCACTGAACCTCCTGTGATTAATGAGCTTTTTTTTTACCAATGACATTTTGTGGATAATGTGACTGTCAAGTCGTCAGACTTCCTCATAATTGTGTAATTATTCTAACTTTAAGTTTGGGGTTTTTTTTCTATTAGCTGTAACCTATAATTATAAGTAAACACTTGAACTAAATCAGAATATATTGAATCTTTGCAAGTTTATTTTTTTAAATTCTATTACTTCCATAAATAAACCTTTGTTTTTTATAATTTATTGAAATGCATTAATTCAATGTAAATTTTCACATCCCCAGCCGTCTGAGACCCTAAACCCTGAAGGAAATGTCAGCACGATGGATGAAGATGATGACATTCAGCATTCAAGAAGTGCTTAAGTTATGTTAAGAATATATACTGTGTTCAGTTGAACTGATTGAACATTATGCCCATAGGGACAAATTAGAGGCATTGCTTTGGTCAGACTGTCTAAATATTGGGCTACAGTAAAACGCATAACGCAAACTCTGAAATTTAATTTCTCCTCCGTTAAATTCATACTAGTAAAAGTAAAAAAAAAAAAAAGGCCTATTTTCCAAGTGAAAATTGCACAACTTCAGCTTCCGTATTTCAGCTATGTAAAAAGTAAAATTACAAGAGGAATGTTATTCATTGCTTTTGATCTAATTAAATACTAGACTGATAATTATGGTAGATAGTTATTTATTTATTAAAAATGCACTAAGTTCTAATGAAAATTACGTGTGTAACAGCAAACTATTATGTCAAGTCAAAAGATCTTTAAGTTTTGAGGTACGGTAAATGGATCTTGACGCTGGATTGTGATAAACGAGAGGCTGGATAATAAATAATAGATCACCAAAGAAAAGAGTGTCAGAGTTGTGCAATACCGAATTTAAAGTGAATTGTTTTTTTTTTTTTTTTTTTTTTTTTTTGCAGTGGGCAGTAACTGCTCAGATTGAAATTCATGCTTTTGGTTTATTTTTATGTTAAAATGCAGATTGTTTCTTTGCTTCTTATTATTTTCAGTTGCTTATCATCTTGTTTCCAAAACATACAAAGTTGTTAAAAAAGAAAAGAAAGAAACTCAGTTATCGCTCAAGCCATGTTTATTCTTGCTCTATTATAAGCGCATTAACACTCAGTGGTGTATGTTCAACAATTGGACATATGGTGAGCTTTGTTCGCAGCTGAAAACCTGTTGGCCTACACGCTGAGCCAAGGACATCTGGAATGTGTGTGAACATCTGTTTAGCTCATATTTTCATGCTTTAACTCACCGTGTGTAATGCTGGTCGACTTTGTTTAGTTTTTTTTTTTTACATGATAAATATGTTTCACTTTGAGAATTTTTGTTTATGAAAACAAACATTTTGTACAGGAGAAGAACGTATTTTAAAGACAAATTTAACATTTCAATATGTGTTGTAGAGAAAATCTGCAATAAGTTAGTGACTTTCTTTACAATTGCATTTCTAAAGATGTTTTATTTTGTTGATATATTTTTGTTCAATATGTGCCTTTAGGATTTATTTTTTTCCACTGTCACTTGTGCATACATAGGATGGGATAATGCATTGAAGTAAATAATCCATACTAATTTTCTTTGACTGAATTGGACTGAGTAGAAATGTAACTTCTATTCCTTGTGAGTTTCTCAAAAATAATATTTGTTGAGCAATGACGGTATATAAATGAACTGAATTAAATTTTAGACTATGTTTTTTGTCATCAAAACATTTCTTTATATCTTAAACTCAAACTTTTTTGTCATAATTTAATGTTTCAGGACAAATTGATGATCCATAAGTGAGAATGCTAAAGATTCAAATGTTGGAGGTATGCGTGGCTTTACATTCACAGTATATTTTCACAGTGGAACTAGTAATATCTCACAAGTGAAATAATACATATATTGATTTGATAGGGAAAACAAAAAAGTAAAAATGCTTTACAGCATTAAGAGAGGAGTCAGAAACAAAAGGACCAAGTAATGTTCGACAATGAGAGAGTTAAAATTAAGTTGGAGAAAATAAATCTAGCATATACTGTATGGAATCCTAATCTAGATTAACTGAGTTTTAGCAGCAGCAGGTTCTAAAATGATTTTATTTATCAAAAACTGGAGCTTAAAAAATCCTTTGTACGGTAGGATTTCAGAGGGGAAGCAGCTGCCAGGTGCTGGTATCTATAAAAACAGAAGTATGCTGGTCTGGAGTGGACATGTTTCTTTCAGCACAACGCCAAGGAAGAAGGTCACCAGTAGTTTAGAGATGCAAATGTTGCTGTCCCTTAATCTGGGAACGGTTATAAGACCATTTCCAAACTAAAGAAAAAAACGTTAGTGGAAAAAAATAATACAGCTGTCAGTATTTGTTGGAGTGGACAACCAAGCAAAGGTCAGATTGTGAAATGCTGAGGGAATTTGTAAAAGCTACAAATTGGACTACACAGGTATCAGTAAGCATGTTAAATACTAAAGTTCATGTCAGCAGAAGAAAGGATTGACAAGCATGTCGATTTGAAAGGGTTTGTATGAAAATATGTTAGCATGCTGCACCTGAATGAATCACAAAACTTCTGGAATAATGTCTTTATGACATATTAGAGCAAAGAACAAATATTTACTTGCGACTTGCAGTACTATGTTTAAAGAGTATATCAGCAATTACTCTTTAATAATTGCTGATATACAGTATATCAGCAATTACATCTCATATTAACTTTCAAGCACAAGGGTTGAGAGATGATGATTGGCCTAATCTAATCTAATCCCAGATTAAGGGATGGATGAAGGACCTGAGCATATTGCAGTCTTTGAGTGAAGATTTCTAGAGTTAAAAGTGGTGCATTCTGGTCCACATTTAACTCACTTAAAGCAGAAATCACTTAACAAAAAGGTTAAAGTTGTTGTGAAGTCAAAAATGTCACCCTGATTTAAATGCCGCGGTGGTACCTTCAAAGAGCTGTGCAGAAAGGAAAATCTGAAAACCTCAATGAACAATGAAAAATCCTCTACAATGGTGTAAAGTGCCGAAAGTCATAAGGAAAAGCACCACTTCAAGTCGTTGCGGTCCAGATAGGATTTACAAGCTTCTAAATCACAGGGTGTATTTTTATTTAATTTTTTTTTTCCATTTTGGCCCTATTTTGTTTAGCAAAGAAAAATGTATGAGTCTTATACATGTTGTTGCCATTTGTGTAGAATTTTTGTGAAAGTGTAAGTTCTATCAATTTAGTTTTTCTATGGGCAGATTCAGTATAGCTAAGTTAGTTTGGAACCAAAGTCTGTATTTTTGTGTTTGGAATTGTTAAAATTACTTTGGTAACTTTTAAACCCTGGTGGAGATGCCTTTTGTTTGTCAGATGATTTTTTTGAGTTAAATGTCATGCCTGTCTAAGCCCCAAAACCAAAATTATTTACACTTTTTGAACTTGTAAGATCAGATAGTGAACTTTTGTTTTCATCTAAGTTGTAAGAGATTTTTTATTTTATTTTTTGATAAACTATTATCAATTTGGAAGTGCGTTTAAGAAATAAGTGGTTTATTCCAAGGGCCCTCCTTGGAATAATTTTGGTTTTGGAGCTTAGACGGCCATGACAGTACAACTTCACAACCAAGATCATTTTTACATGTCCAGATATGTAATAACCCCAACAACTGAAAGAAGGTGTACTTTCTGTTTCTCGTGACTGTGGTTCAGTAGGAATAAATGGGGAAAAAACGCTTGAATCCCAGAGAATACCCTTTTATATTCGGTTCCACTCCATCTTGAGGCATCAGGCAGAAAGACATGACACAGCAGGGTGGTACAGTCAAGAACATCCTTTTTATTCAATCAGGTGCTGCTCTTCTCAAACTGTGTTTTTCTTCTTATGGAAAAGAAACTGTAATTAACACATGCATTTCACCTAGAGCTCTGGGGGTGTTCTTACAAAGAAGTGGGGCTGCACTGAGGATACTAACAGGGGTGCAGAAGAGCTGGGAATCAGGGGGTAGGGGGGCACTGGAGATGGGGGTGGGGGGCTGCCTATTTCACCAGTAACTATACACATTAAGAAGATCAGAAGACCAAAATAAACGACAAAACAAAGAGACGGAGCAGTCCGGCATGAGGTGGGGAGAGGTGAAACGGGGAGGGACTTCCTGACTCCTCTCAAAGCGGAGAAGTCAGGTTCTTGGTGGCGTTTTTAGCGATCTGGTTGTTGCGTGGTAGGTGGCTAATACTGCTGAGGGTTTCACAGTGTGGAACCTGCCGTAAACAACGATACCTTTCTTTGAAAAGTTTGGTTAGAATTGATATGAGATTTTAACCAAGGAAATAAAACCACCCCTTTCAGCCTCATGTGGGACATTTCCGGTTATAAGGTGCTTGCAGCTTTAATTTTACAGGTCGAAGCTTCCTCATAGGAAGCCTAAATGACAGCATACCCTGATAGCAAATATGAAAAAGAATTCCTAATTAAAAGGGAGCAAAAAGGGGGTATAGAACAAAGCCATAATATAAATAGCCAAAACAAAAGATCAAACTCCTATCCTAGCCTGAGCAGCCCCTTACCAACCTCGCCATAGCAGTTCATTCAGCCCTGTCAACCCCATCAGTCTTCTTTGAAAACTCTCTCTTCTCTTGCACACACACCCTTAAACTCTGCCGTACCTCCTGAACCCACCCAAGGACACCCCCAACAGCCCATCAGTGTAATTTGTTCACTTACATTAGCTGCTGAATGGAGAAGCTGAAGAAGATGGGTATGGTAATACAATGTGAAGCATACAGACAAGAATAACATGTGAGCTAACTGCATTCTGCTCAGACAAAAAGTTCCTCTGCAAATATTTTTTTCTCGTTTTTTTTTTTCTTCTATTTTTACCCTCGCCACAGCGGAGAGGGCAGGACAGAGCGCGCGCGAGAGAGACGGAGAGTGACGGACACAGTTACAGACTACTCCAGTGCCTAAGAGAAAACAGACAGTGGAGACAGAGGAAAAGGAAACAAAAGCAAAAGTTGAACAAGAACAAGTTTTTTTTTTTTTGCCTATTTGAATTTTTTTTCATCATTTATCAATAAAAAGTAAAGAACTAATTCACACCAGTTTTCTTTTGTACTTTACAAAGGCGCATATCTATATATATATTATAAACATATAGATACACAGCTTTGAAAATGAAGTAAGGATAGAGGGGAGGAACATTGAAGAGGGGATTCATTTTACAGCCAGAGGAAGGAGCTTTCCCTGAGCGCTGATTGGGCAGCAACCTTTGCCGCCTTGTGACACTCAGGGGCAACCTGCAACCTAAAGCCATTTCCAAAAAACAAAACAAAAAAAGGGGCATTTTGAATTACAAAATGGAGTCTGTGAACAAAAGGCACTTTCAAGGGACAACCTTTACAGCTGGGAAACTATACACTACAGCACAAGCACTATAAGAGTCATTTACAAAGGAGGGAGTGGAAAGGAAAGGGGGAGAGGCTCACCTTGCTGACTGCTATATAAATGGCTCAGACCTCTTATTTCTGCCTGATTAGATGCTATTATGCCCCCTTTCTCATTATGTTATCTGTACAAACGTTCAGTATCCACATCAGCACCAGAACTCCAATTCCAACTCTGGATTCAAGAAAAGGTTGAAAAAAATGAGGATTATGGATGTGAAGCATCAGGAGGACAAGAATAATTTCAGCTGTTTATGCCGATGTTTTGTGTGGAAGAAAAAAAGAAGAATGAAACTGGGAGGGTTGTTTCGCTTTTGCTGGTGAGTTTCAGGCAGTGCATGGCTAAGTTTTCTGTTTAGGTTTTACTTCTTTCGAAAGGTTCAACCAGAATGCCTTTTGTGTCACAACCTTAAGGAACAGGGACCTCTCCCCATACTAGATACAAAGAGAAGAATACAAAGAGAGAGGAATAATGCTGTTTCCTAAATGGTCTGTTATTTTTGTTCATTTATAATAGTTCTGAAAAGGAATCTGGATTTATAGTGTTAAAGCACCAGTTTTCATTTGATAGATTCTGTTTTGAAGCTGTGTAGATAATTTTTTTTTCTTCAGCCCTCCCACATTTTTATAAACAAATGATTACACATAAAACATTTTAAAAAAGAGACAAAAGAAATAAAAACAAATACCCCCAACTTACAAAGACTAGGATTTTTCATGGCCCTCTAGTTTAGAGTCCCGGAGCTTACGGACTTGAAACAAATACAATTTTTTTTTTCTCTTTTCTCGTAGCTTTCTTAAAAATCTTTAACAGACAAACACAATGATCTACCCAATGCATTGCACGTGGCTCAATCGACACATTATTTTCAATAATAATACTTTCCATCAAAAACAAACACTTTTCTTCAAACCTACGGTCGATTATTTTTTTTTTTAAACAAGATCATCTAGGTATTATAATGCAGATGGCGATGGTGTGTGTCGTTTTGATTCGAAACAGCAAGGCGATCTTACTGAAACGGATTGAGTGTGTGGGGGTAAGAGTTCAGAAAATAACTAGACTGCCAAAAAGCTTGAGGAGTAAAAGTGGAAAAGAAGCATTCATCATAAATATATATGTATATTATCTCTCTGTCTTTATAAGAAATAAAAAAAAAATGGTTGCAGTCCTCTATGAACATCCGTCCTGGGCCAAAGATTTCCACATGCACCAACACCAACGTTCCCTGTAGCCTTAGCTTATATACGGGAATAGAACCTGAAGTCAAGTTAATTACTAATTGCATGGAGGGAATACAGAGGCACTTCCATATATTGTCGTAGACTTGCTGTACATAGAGCTAATGTTTCCATAGAGACCCAGAAAGTCCTCTCACAACCCGGTTTACTATCCCTGCAAAACAGAACCAATAGCCCGGCAGTCCAGTTATTTTGTGAGGTCAGCTTCTGTGAGTTGGATTGTGTCATGATGAAAATAACAGCGATTCTAATGTGAACATTTACATAAAAATAGTTCAAATTAAAAAGACAACCTTTAAATGAATGAAAAACCATTAACAAAGGCAGTTTGGAGAACCAAGTTTAAAAGGCTTCCCTTTTGTTCAGGTTGCCGGTGGTTTTAGTGTGCATTTTGTATGTGTGTATGCGTGTGTGTGCGTGTATGTTTTCTGGATGTTCATGTGACTGGGATACAGCATGAAGCAATGCAAGGGATGCATGTGATGAGCTGTTGCCACTGTGCTGTCCATTTGTGAAAAGTTTGAGAAACTGCTGCTAAAGTCTGAATGTGCTACTTAATGAATAACTGCAAACTACAGAAACACATGATGGCATGACATGCAAGAGAAGGTGCAAAACAATCCAGGTGACACAAACCCAAAACCAAATCTGAAAGAAATTGCAAGAAAAACAAAATTAAAGCTAATAAACTGAAGCCGATGCTGTGCGCGCACTGCTGATGATGGATAATAGGGTGATTGTGTGCATGCTTGTGACTGAGAATGTGTCATGTTTAGGGGCCAAGACGTTAACACAGCTTCATCCCTACGGTGACAGTCAACCTCAGTCCTCTCCTCCAATCACTCATCTGACCACTGATGTGCAACATGATTCATCCCTTATTAAAAATGAATTAATAGTGCATAGGTGAGGGGACGAAAGAGCACATGTAGAGTTAGTGTTATGACTGTCTGTCGTGTGTTCACTTTCTTGCACTCGCCTCATGGCTTTCACTTCTCCTACTAGCAGGACGCCCTGATTCTTCGACAGGTAAACAAAGACCAGCCACTTAGTGCATATATGTCACACCATCAGATGGTGTCACCATGATTGGCCAATCGGAAATGAAAGGGGCTCAGGGATGAGTGAATGGAGCGGCAGAGTGTGCTGACACAGAGGTATGAGGCTGTGGTTAACTCTTGGCGGTATGTGGGGCAGTGGGTGGAAAGTGGGACTGTGACGCTGGGGGAGAGATGTGCAGAATAAAATTCACGGATATGCACCTATGAAATGTGGGTAGTGATCTTTTCAACTTGCACATCTGACTCCGCCATTTGTCGTTACGTTCATTTTTTTTTTGGATCTCCCAGCCAATGCATGGAGTTTCATTGTGGAGACAACAAAATGTAAAAGAAATATATAATATATGTATATAAAAGAAAGATAAACAAATGTTAAATTGGTCATTTGTCAGGTTTTTACATTGTGTTTCCTTTCTGCCATTTCAAAGTGTTTGTGAGACAGTTCCTCCTCTTCCTCTTCCCTGCATTCTGAGTCTGTCCATTCAATCTCATTGGAGCCTCCTCCATGAAAAGGGAACAAACAGTCCTATTCGAATCGTGTTGGAGTGGGAGTCCTCTTGGGGCGCTGTGGGGTTTTTCTGTTTTCTGTAGTAGTACTTTCAATAGTGTTTGGCGAAAAAGACCATTTTAGTGTCAGCAGTTTGTTCTTTATCAGCGGTGATGCGTTTTTGTTTTTCAGATTTCCAATTTTCATGACACACGTTTAGCTGTTGCTTCAGAGAGGCCTTGTCAGAGGAACCAGGACTGTGAAGAAAAAAAAAACACAAGACATGTTTTGCTTAAGATTTTACACCTTCTCGGGGCATTCATATTTATAAACCAATTAACCCAATTCAATCATTACAAGCAGCATGCAGAAAAAAGCATGGCAAGGTGTGAAAAGTTATTAATTTTGAACAGAGAACATTTCACATATATACATGAGCTTAATTATAATATAAATTAAAAGTAAAGTGAAAAATGTTAAATTCACAAAACCTCAGTGGAAATCATTGTTACAGCATTCATTTCTAAATAGAGTATAAGCGAAGGAAGGTGAGAAAAATCTAAAGAACAAAAAATTTCATTTAACAATAACACATTTTGATTTTAGTTATTTCTAATTTTTACCACTTAGTCACCTTTCTGAATGTGTAAAATGTAATGTGAACAGATGCATAAGCATTAACATTTTTGTTACTTTGTCTAAGTTTTCAGAAACATATGCAGTCATACTAAGTAAAATTTAATATGCATTGCAATGAGGCTTGTTTGTAAGATTAAAAGTATCTTTTGAAACTGATAACCTTTAAGCAGCTACTAAACATACTTTTTATTAAGTACCCCCTTCAGTATTAGATGTTTTTGTTTTGTTTAATTTTTTGTCGTCATCTGTAAGACAAAAATTTACATAATTAACATAAATAAAGGCTTTGTAGTCTTTGTAATCTATAAAATATCTTCCACTTAATGACTTGAGGTACTGAGATAAATAAACCTTTTTATAATGTTAAAATGTATTGAACATTATTGTATTTGTATTTAAAATTGAATGTTTCATTTTATTTCTGGTGCTTTGTTTATATACAGTATTTTTCGGACAATAGGCCGCTACATTTTTCCCTCGCTTTGAACCATGCGGCTTATAGCCCGGTGCGGCTTTTCTGTGGATTTCTCTTCAATCGCCAGGGGCCTCTTTAGCAGGAAGTGAATCATTGGAAGTCAAAATTGGAAATCAAAGTAGAAAGTGCTAATTTTCATTTAGAACAAGCACATGCTAGCAGCGGGCACGACGGAGAAATTTCTTCAAACTCATATGGTGCAGCTTGTAAATTGAGAGCTAATAATCTGGCAGTACAGGAGGGAAATAGAGCCGCTGCACGTAAGCTCGGCGTAAACGAAACCATGGTTCGGCTTTGGAGACGGAGGGCTGTGTCCTTAATAAATCCAGCAGATTTATTAGGACGCAGCCCTCTGCTGGGTCCTTATGGAAAACCGAGCGCGGCGGAGATACCAGCGGCTTATAGCCCGGTGCGGCTTATGTACGTTTCCTTTTTTTTTTTTTTTAATTTGTAGGCGCGGCTTATAGTATGGTGCGCTCTATAGTCCGGAAAATACGGTACTTTTAAAAGACAAGTAAAGTTATTTTAGGGTCAAACTCTATAAGCAAGGCAGAATTAATACACAGCAGGATTTTCCATCAAACTGGTTCCAGGGCTACACTGAACTGAATACTGGTTAACAGACATTGGCAATCAAAAATGCTATACTTGTCATCTTGAAAACTCCTAAACTCCTGGTTTAGTTTTTAATCTAACTAATTTAAGATAAAACATTACCAAAAGGTCAGATTGGCATTGAAATAACACAAGCTCTTCTTCTCTGCTGTAAATGTTTGGGTGACACCAGCTTGCACACAGTTATAAGTGGATTAAAGCCTGACATGGCAGGTCTATTGACAAACATCATGTTGTTTAAAACCACTTAAATTTATCTGAAGTAATTTGTTTTTCAGAGATTTATACATAAACAGTGTGATTTGTGTAGTTAAGCCATCACTCTGAACTATGATTGTCTACAGAAATCACATTGTAACAGGAGAACGATCAAACACTTACTGGAGGACATTTTAAGAGATTGGTTGCGTCAAACTGATGTGTTATTTAAAAGAACCAGTTAAGAAGTCAATACAACACAGGCTCAGTCTATCATGGGAACCACTTTGTTGAAAAAACCCCAAGTAGGTGTTTTGTGAAATAGATAAAGCATATTTAGAACCATATATCTGAATTATCCATCAACCACTAGAGGGCGACCTTCTACTCCTTTTGCAACATTAGTCGAGCTCAGCTGTCCCATTTAATACAAAGTTGTTTTCAATTTCATACCTTCCTCTCACAGGTTATGTCACATGGCTTACTTTTAAAAATAAAACAGTTGTGTTTTTACAAAGGTAGCTGTACTTGTGTCACTATTTAGTTTTCCACTTCACCAGCGAAGGACTGTAGCGACTATCATTCGCTACCAGTTTACATGTAAGGTGATCTTACTACTATGTGTGTGCACTGTGGGCCAGAGTGCTCTCAGGCTACAATGTAAAGCTTCTGTGAGCAGCTAGTCCAGAGATCGGGTTTCTCAGTCTGATAAGATGGCAGAGTAGAGGCTTTGGCACAGGCCGAGCGCTTCTGGCAGCTTGTGACATTCCACAGACTTCAGCTTAAAGAGAGCAGCTACTCACTGCACCTTCAACAGCAAAGTCTCTGTTGTCCCCCCCACATACATGAGTAAACCTTAAGAAAGTATCAATCCTCTCAAACTTCTTCATCCCCAACACATCTGTCTGATCTTGGTGTCTGTAGATAACACCTCCTTCTGCTGGCTCCACCAAGCTTTTTCCTCTCCTCTCTCTTTTACTCCAACTCTGTCAATGTAATCCTTGGCAATGGAAAGAGACCCCCCCTGCAACCCTCCCCCCCTTTCAAGTCCAAGTTCAACTGCCTATGACATCATGTCTGGTTGCTGCTAGCAACCAGACAGCCGGGACGTGACTGTGGAGTGCATCGAGCTTCAACTAACTCCTTCTCGTTTCAACTGTCCTGTTCTTTCTTGTTTTTTATCCAAACTTCCATATCTTCCCTTCCCCTTTCCTGCATAGCTGATGCCTGGCCACCAGAGAGCTCTTCAGACCAGCTTTTGTCTGCTCATTACTCTGACAACAGTGGGAAGGCTCTCTCCTTCTGTCTTGGCTAGTTGGCTTGCAGACCTCAAGGCGGGCTGGCAGGGCCATCGTCTGAAGCTCGCCATATGCCAGAGAACAGCAGGACAGGCAGAGACCTCTGCTACTCACACAAGCTGAGGCTGGAGCTGACCTACTAGGCTCAGCTAACTGAGAGCTGATGCTATCAGTGCCTATGTTGTTACTGTGCATAACAGAAATCTAAATGAAATGGCTTAAGTGCAAATTTTTAAATGATTTTTTTTATTGACAAGAGAAAACTGGCATGCTAGGGAGAAGTAAGTTCTTTATTGTAGGGCACAGAATGTGGGGCAGGATTTTTGGCTCAGCGCTAAAGTGTATGTGCATACACGTTAAATCACGTTTGGACCGTGTTTGGATGTCCCCTAAGTGCCAAAGCTGCATCTGTGGAAGAGTGGTGCAGGTGGGGGGCTTGGGAAGCAGAAGGAACTCATGGGGAACGTGGACAGATCATGCACCAGGGGTGGGGGCGTGCCAACCAGAAACGCAGATCGTTTCCATGTGTGTGTAAGGAGGACGGGAGAGCTGAGTTGGCTGCAGGCAGGTGCGGTTAGCCCCTAATGAGAAAAGTTGTGTTGGTGATGGAGGAGGCCCAAGACACTGCAGCCCAGTGGCAGAGCATAGCCAAAGCTGAAACCACAATGTAGTGCACTGCTGGCCTCACACGCTGCACTAACACACACTGTGGGACCTTGTAGAGATAAATCAACACTGCTGGAGCTAAAACGAACTGGCATTGCTTACTCTCACTGTGGGGAATCTACTGTGGTACAGGCACTGTAAACCAATACTGAAACTGAAGGCCTTGATACATGGGCAACACTCAATGTAGCAGAGAAAGTTTGGAGAGAAGGAAAATAGTTTTTCAGCAGAAACAGAGCGGAACAAGATGGGGGGGTGAAAGCTAAAAAGTTAACCCTCAAAGTGTTAACTTTTTAGATTTCAGAAAACCTGTGGCAAATATTATAACTAATTATCAACTTTAGCAGGCTGCTAAAACAGATCAGCTGATTAACTATTGCCTTTATATCATGGCCTTCATTCTAAAGAACATGCCTCTTTAATCAAAGCCCGTCACTTGAGAAGGTGCATCTATAAACGGCAAAGTGCAGAGTCGGGCTTATAGTGGGTGATGAGCGAAGAGGAAGAAAAAGACACAAACAAAGAGGGAGGAGGAGGCGGTGGATATGTGGATGTTTAGTAAATGAGGGAGGCTGGCAGGGTACCTGAGTCTGCTGGGGGATATTCAGAAAGTTGTCCCGTGTTCCGATGCCGACAAACCGGTTGGGAGCTGTGGAGCCTGGCGTGGAGTATGCTACAAACAGAGAGATACAAGTGTGTACATGCTTTTACACACACGCATACACACTCAGCCTGTAATAGAGTCTGATGCTCTCATTGTTTTCTTTAAGGTTGAATATAGAGATAATTAACCTGCTGAGGGTGTGACTGTATATTTCTGTCAAATGAGTTTCTTGGAAAAGTCATTAAGAGGGAAGAATGCTGATTCTTCATTGGATAGTAGTTATTTGTCCACGTTGTTGGCAGGTTCCTTTTAATATATTTAAACCCACCATTTAATTGTTTTGAAGGAGGGGCAAACAGTCTGCAAACAGACACTTCTCAGCAGCCCCCTGGCCTCAATTAGAAGCCACTGGGTTTTCAGAAAACCAGTGAGAAAATGGTGTGGACATTACATGGAGGAACACTACTCATTGCTATTTATAACTAATTCACAGTTAATAGAGTAAGGGCTGGATGGGGGGAGAGAGTTGGGGTGGGGGGTACCACTCAGTTAAGCCACAGGACCAAATTTAGGGCAGTTGTGCTAACAGGACTCCAACATGGTGGCTGAGAGGAACCTTTGCTGTGCTTGATCTGAACGAGTAGAGGGGATGGGGATGCGTAGGGGTGACAGTGACAGGACTGGAAACTGATGCATGTGTGAGTGCTACCATATGCATCTGTATGCATGTTTACATGTGCTTTATGATTATTATTAAGATATACAGACAAAAAATTAAAGGAAAAGAAAAACTACAGTGATAACAGTCATCAGGATGAGGGGAAAAAAAATGACAAAACGTCCCCGTATTTATTTATATAGATGTTAATATAAATAAATAGGTCTGACAGGTTAATCTGAGACTGTAGGAAGAAGCTGAAATGTAAGGAAGAGAAGAAAAAGAAGAAAAAAGGAGCCCCGGTTGCTCTGTCCAGCGCCCCCTCCTGGTGTGCCTCTCCCATGACCCGACTCTCGCACCGCACCTGTTTGGGATGGAACCAACCAGAGCCTCAATGCTCTCAGATCACACTCCTCTTACGCACTCCCCCAGCATAGCACTAATTAAACAGGTTTGATTAGATTTTCCTCTTCATGTTTACAGACATTCCTTCTTCTTGCAATGATGTGATTTTCTTGTCTAGTTTGTTCCCAATTTTTAATTGTTATGAGATTTGTGTGAAAATGGCGAGGGGATTGCTTTTGTGAAGTGGGGCATGGAGTCTTTTTGGAGTCGACGCCAACTGCCCTAATTTTGTTCCCTTAAAAATGAAAAAGAGAAAAATAAAGGAAAAATGAAACAAAGAAAGGAAAATATGAGCAAATATATGTATATACACAAAAAAGAAAAGAAGAAAGCAAAAAAGAAATGAGACGAGGGTAGATTGTATTGCAGATGTCAGAGGGACATGCAAAGGCTGCTTTGATCAAAGGCTTGGAGCAAGAGAGAAAATAGGCTCTGCTCTCCTTTTGCAAACTACCAAACATATCCAAAAGAAAGGAGAGAAACTACACTGCCTCTTGTGGAGCAAAGAGGAAATCTAACACCAGAGAGAAAAAGAGGGAAAGAAAAGGTGGAGGAAGGAAGCAGAACTGGTTTGCAAAGACATGGAGAGAGAAAAGACGACTGAATTTCAAAGCGTGGAGGAGTGAGCCCCTTTCAGACATGAACTGCTTTCACTGAACTGGACGGCATCTGTGCTCCCTATACAACCATTTCTGACATGATCCTAATCAGGCTGTCTAATTTATCATTTTGGATGCTAAAGACGGGGCAGACATGTGAAGATTAAAACATTATCCCTAGTGGGGTAAAAAAAAAAAAAAAGACAGATTTTTACTAACTCATAAGGCTAAATTTAATTTCTGTTAGAGGGCTTGGTCTCTTAGAAACAAAAAGCAAGTTATTTAAATTTTGAATATTAACCTTTTTAGCTGCTACTGTTTATTGCTGCTATAGTTTAGTCTCCACAGTGCACATGACATTCTAATAGGCATGTCTATGGCAAAACAACATGTATTTATTTGAACGAAAGTCCCAAATCTAGTAGGACTTCGGTGTTATATCTATATATAAATAGATATATATGTACAGTTTGTGCACACAATATCTATGTCCATCACTGTTTAGATGATCTATTATTAAAACCATGAGGTAAGAATAACATGAATGTGACCTGAATGTATGAATACATGAATTATGCCTTCTAACAGCTTGATGAAGGCATTAATGCAACAAACTCATGTCTGAAAAGGGCTGCAGAGAAGCGTGACAGAGGATCTCTGGTTTGGCAAAGGCGTGGGCTTCTGGCCTGATAATATCACTGGTTGCTTGTACACTCAGGTAGTGTACATTTGATAAGAGGAAGGGAAGCAAATCTGTAAGTTTCCTGGGGGCTGCTGGGTGTTTGAGCAGACTGCAACCTAATGGAAAACTCAAGCCGCTAAAACTAACCACTGCCAGAGTAGCCATAATAGAGGTTCCAGATATTTCATACGTTTATTAAAGAATTACAAAAATAAATGGCACAAAGTGATACTACACATAATACTGGAATTTCTATGATGGCTGCACTTGTTTGGGTCTAACAACCTTCGTCTTCTAGAGGGATGACTATAGAATAAATTTACTGTAATTTTTGGTTTGGACAGGCTTGCATTTTTGGAGGAGATTGGGCATCTTTTGTGGAGGGGAGTGGGGAGTGACTTACACGGCGATGCGGGTGAGCTGAGTCCACCGTCAGTGGGCGTGCTGATGGTTTTAGAGTCGGGCATAGGGAGGGGCACAGGGCGTGCCACCGGGGGTGGCGGGGGCAGCAGGAAGGAGCCCGGCATTTTGCTCTGGCCACCTCCATTTGGCTGCAGATGGACCATACAGATAGGATGAGGAGGGCACACCCCAAGAATATACAGTGGACAGGGAGCCTTGCACACTCACACACACCCACACACACGCCCACACAGTCCCTTGCGAAGAAGTTTCCTTCGATTGTTTTTTCACATTCTGTTGTATCTAAACCACAAAGTTCAATGAATTTTGTTAAAATTTGATGTGATGGAAGAACACAAAGTAGTACACAAGCCTGAAGGAAAATTCTATATGGTTTTCAAAATTTTATTCAAATAAAAATCTTAAAAGTATGTTGTTTACTTATTCATTTTACTCTGATAACCTTAAATAAATCAATGGCCTTCAGAGCTAATCTAATATGTAAACAGAACAAATCTGTGTTATTTAATGTAGTAAATATAGTTGTTCTGTGAAGGTCCCAGAGACCTAAACAATAGACTGGTTTGGATCAAAAGCATCATAATAAGTTACAATGGCCAAGTCAAAGTACAAAAGTACAATTGAGATTTTTTTTTTATGAGACTTTAAAATGACTCATCACAAATATCAATTTGATTGAACTAGAGAAATTTCGAAAGTAGAATTGGCAAAAAAAAAAAATACTTTCAATGCTGGTAGAAACATACCTCAAAAAAACTTGCAACTGTAAGTATAGTAAAAGGCTGTCCTAAAAGTATAAGAAAGTATAAAATATTGACTTGGGGTGTTACTATAAATGCACAACACACTTACTAGATTGCATTGAAAATTAAAAACCATGTCTAATTTTTCTAATAGGTATGCTCTACTTTGTGTTGTTGGTCTATCACATAAATCCCATTTAGATATTTAGAAGATTTGTGGTTTGAGACAATATGTGAAAAAAGTGCAAGAGTAAGAAAAGACACTGTAAAGATACCATTAAGTTGTTGAAAGTGACTTAAATATATATACAGAATTAAATTCTGTAAATTATCAAAGTGATGAACATTATCTTACAGAAAGACAGATGGTGTGATTAATTTAAGGATAGTGATGGATTGTTAGGAGAAGTTACAGTGAAATGTAGGAACTGGAAATTATAAAAAAAGTAAAATCAGCACTGTGTGCAAAGGATGTCTGCCTGGATGGGTGTTTGTGCCTTCAGTACATGTATGTTACAGATAAAATGATACATAATTTTTAGTTTGAAAAGCAATGAGAATAAATGTTTAAAGATAAAAAAAAAACAAGGCTTGATAAGTCAATGGGTCAAGTTTACAGTAAAGGTTTACAGTACTACTCTGCACTTGTGTCAGAGCATATAGAACCTTCCCTCAAGGGTCAAAAAGTTAACTCTCTTGACAATAAAGCTGGGCATGCTGTTGGGCTAGCAGAGGTACCATAAACAGATTTGTGTATGCAACCCCAAAACAGTTCCCTCTGAGCCTCCGGGAGCTTTGGCATTTAGTTTATACCTCGTTCCAAATAAATACTTACCCGAATGTTGTGTTTCAGTAGATCAGCACAGAGGGTAGCTCTCGGATATTTAATGCTGAATTGCTTTGTTCCATTTATATTACTTGATCCCCTACCAAGCATTAAACAACAAAATCCTCATACATTGCCAAATAAATTGTGACAGGTGTTGTGTATCTTGAGAGAACACAGTTTTAGTAGTAAACAGTAAAATTGTAAAAAAAAAAAAAAAAAAAAAAAAAAAAATGTCACATGATCAGAAATATTTGTTCCTGGAGTGCACCTCTATCCTTAAAGGTCACATTTGGGTTCATTCCATGGATAATTATTTCTTCAAACAGTACAAATCTTAATGCTGCTACAAATCCTCAGCTGGCTTGCCCCAAGTTTGAAGCCCTGCTGCTCTACAGCTGACCAAATGCCAGTTGCCAGTTCTGGCCAAAACCTCTATTTGCACATCTGATAAACAAGATCTCTTTCAGACCAACTGCAGAAGATGTAGAATGTACTGAATCTTAGAGTCAAAGGTGATTTGGGTCTCTCTCCTATTTGTTTGTGTTACCACACTGCTCAAAATGTTCCTTTAATTCAGTAATTTGTGATTTAAATCAGTTTCCTTTGCGTGAGTTTGCATCACAAACTACAATGCTACATAGCACAGCATTCCACAGTCGGCCCTCCATCCTTTATGGATTAGAGAAAAAAAAAATCACCTACCTGTGCACTGGGCTGTCCTGTGCCATCCGTGCACACAAACTGCACAAAATCCTTAAGTGGGTCCTGGTGATGGTAGCGTATGGTAGGATGGGTGAAGTATGGGCTGGACTGCTGGATGATAGAGGAGGAAGGGAAGTGCAGGGCTGAAGCTGAGGCACGAGGACTCCCTAAGAAACAAAAGGCAATATAAAGCAAAACAGAGAAAAGAGGAGGAAGAGAAAAGTAAGGAGAGGATACCAAATCAGGTCTTTATCATCAGAAACATAAAGATAAGACACTCAACAATTCAGCCATTTACATTAGCATGCAGTATTGCCAGTGTGTCAATATTTAGGACAGACATATGTACTAAATAGAGATGTACTAGTATAAAATTTGGGAATGATTTCTTATTTTTCTACATCTTGAACCCAGCAATTTTAACAAATTTCCATTTCTTTTGAAGAACTAAAATAAGAGCATTCAAAATATTTTTTCCAACCTTATTGGTGGTTAATAATTGTTTTTCTTAGGAGCAATGATGAGGTCACGCCACGGGTTAAAGAGCAGTCACTTTCTAACATGGTTTTATTAGTCGTCTATAACAGAAAAATGATTATAGAGTTCACACTTTAAATGCCTTTAGAGCATCTTATATAAGCACTTAGTGTCTTTAGCTTGACTCAATGTGTATTCCCTTGAGAAGGTAGACCTTAGTTCTGAGGTTTCCCAAACGCTGCAAACATTTCCAAATCTAGCATTTTCTGTAACATATTTTTATAGCTCAAAAGGATAAAGCAGATCAACTTTGTATAGTGTCTTTGTCCTCCCGATTGAAGCTTGCACTCTCACTATATCACAGCATAAATGAAATGCAGAAACATTGCAACATCTTGTTAAAAATATGGTAGCTTAAAATAGCTAACTCACTTTTTTCACTCAAAGCTACATCATCACAAAAGAGAACTGTTAGTGTGACCTGGTAGTGTACAGGGCATTCACTGATTGAAAATAAAGTCACCAGTCAGAGCTTATCAAGCTGTGGACGGATTCCAACCACCTGCCTATTTCTTGGTGCATGTCTAGGTTTAACTGCATCAAAGTGCCTGCTCAGCTCAAGAGGTTTCTGTGGAACTCCGATAAAGCTAGCTTATTTTTACAATCCACAATCTCTACGCTTCATGGAAGGATGCTAAATTATCTTCTACTCCATCTTCATTTCCCCTTCTCTCTCTCTATTGCCCACACAAAGTAACCACAAGGGTTTACTGGAGCTTCAAACTCACTGGGTTTTTCCACTTTTGTTTTATTGCTTGTCAGTGATGTGCAATCCATCAGGAGCACATCCTTGTGTGGTTCTGCCCAGTAGGTTGAAGCTTGGGAGAGAATTTCTCCTCTGCCCCCAACCAACCACAAAACACCTCCCAGTGACATTAGTCAGCGAGTCAGCCAACTACAAACACACGCACACACAAAAACACACACAGGTACAAATCAAACAAAAAACTAGATTGCACTCTCTCCGCTGTGATTCTATGGTTTGACAAATGGCTCAGCTAACTGGAGACATAAGCAGCTAGACTGGGGAAAACCTGGTGAACTTAATGTGAATTATTCCAAGTAAGTAAGTTAACCCTTTTTGTTTGTATTGTTGATAGTTTTTCCATCTTCTGGCCTGTGGCCTGGATTACATTCATGATTGTTTTGTTGTTCTGGTTTTCATGTGTTTAATTTATTTATTTTTGTATGCTTATTAGTGTATGTGAATGTAATTGCAGCCATGATGGCTGACTTTCTAAGCTGGTTTAATGAGGCATCAGTCGATTTGGCAACTCCCTATGCCAGTCTGAAGCCAAAATCCAGGTGTAAACTGTCCAGTCAGAACCCCAGTACAGCCACTCTTACAAGACCTCCACAGGAATGACTAACAGCTTCAACACTTCCAGAGCATGCCATGAAGTCTAGTTAAACCTTTTCACTTTCTACTCTGCCTACCCCCATTTCTCTTCATTCCTCCCTGCCATCATCCCCCACCATGTTTGTGGAACCAAGGCCTTCGGGGGTCATTCCATTTGGATGGCGGCCATTTTTACACAGAAAGTCATCCATAAAAGTGTAAATTCACACAAACATGCAAGTGTGTATTGATGCGTAGGTGCGTAAATGCACTGAGGCACAATCTGTGACTACTGTGTCATTGCAGCCTATCCTATCATAAAAGGCTCCTGGCAACCAGTTCTCTTACAGTTTGAAGAGTGTATGAGGTTAGTTGAGTAACAAAGGAAGCAGAGATATTCCCCCAACACTTTACACACATCTCAACTCAACATTCAACCTAATGTTTTGGATTCTTAAGGGGACCTGAGACTGCACTGTACAGATAAACTGCATGTCTTAATTGTGCATATCCTAACAAGAATGCATTTTCTAAATATACTGTAGGGAGCTCCACAAGCAAAATTCAATACGGGTTAACATGGTGGCCAATGCGTTTAAGTGACCTTTACATGGCAGCTCTAGCTTGGCTGTAGACCAACCTACCCCTCTGAGAGACGAATAGAATGGCGGCACAGGCACCGAGAGAAGAGGACATATTTATTTCTTTGAAAAGTGAGACCATTCCACAGGGACTTTTTGGCAAACTGGAAATGCTAGAGGGAATTCTGTTAGAGATACTATGTTTGTTACCCTTTCAGGCTGGGAAGCAAGAAGAGGACAACTTACCCTAACTACTGAAGAAATATTTTTGGTAACTCTAGAAAATGTCTTCCACTGCACAATGGACCTGTTTTAGCTCACATACTGTGTAGCCTAACTATTGATACACCGAGAAACTGTTCCGATTAGTGACACCAGTAATTGTGAGTGCTACTGGTATCATTAACAACAATATTTTTTTGGCATGTGCGTCATTACTGCAGAAGTAGACCTAACATTGCTTTCAGTGTATCAAAATTCAGTCAGTAATTTTCATAAATGAAGAAAGGAAATTGAGGCATGGTGGCTGTTCATTTAAGTTACAACAAAATGAACAGCCCATCTTGACAGAGAGATGGGTTTCGGCATGTGCTGGTTATGCTACTTTTCAAATTTCTCGAGATTATACATAGAAATGTTTACGGTTATTGATGACAAGCATGCCAATTTTTAATGTGGGTCTCCTACACAAGTTTCAAAATTCTACGCTGCTTAGTTCAATAGTTCAAACATCTAAAATAACTTCATCTGAATTAATACATATAGTGGAAGCTTAGTACAAACACAAAAGCCAACATCCACAGTCTTCCTTATCTCAGCTCTTGGGGGTATAACCTATCTTCACTGAGAAAAATGACCAGCACTCCTGGATTGGCTGGTTTGTAATACCAGCCTGGATATTTTAGAGGCACATTTATAATGGCAATGCTTAAAGAAACCTAGGCTATCAATACCACCTAGAATTGTCAGGCCTAATTTAAAAAAATAAAGGTCATGTTGTCTACAATCCTGAAATGCTGTAAAAATAGAAAGAAAATACTTGAAGTAAAGAAATTCCATCTTCTCCAGATTTTATATTGCTGAAAATGACTTAAAATGTCTAATCCCAAAAACCTACCATGTCTGCTGCATCAGGAAAAGGTTGAAAAACGTAGACCTACATTAGAACTGGGTAAGTACGGTATATGTAAAAAACCAGAAAATAGGAATTCATTGGGTTTACTGTACACTATGTAAAAGCTGGACCTTGTTCAGCCTTGTTGTCACATTTGAAACAAAGAAAGTTCCTGTTTCCATTTAAATGCCGTACAGCTCCATATGGTGAAGTGTTTACATCCATTCAAAGTCATTCCTTCAGAGCGAAAAGCTTTGTCGGTTTAAATGCATAATCCGACCTTGACAGACATTAAAACAAATCCATGGAGCAGTAAGATGAGAAGCAAATCATTCACAAAGGCATGGGTGCAGCACTAGTACCATGCAATGATAATATTAAAAACACAAGCACAAAGATGGTGGTAATAATGGATGGATGGAGAAAGCCTGAAAGAGAGAGAGAGAAAGAGGAATTTATGCCAACCATTATGATTGCAGTAACACTGAATATGTGAAATTCCACAGGTATGTTGGTTCTCTACAGTTTGCAATTGAGGAACTGGAAAGTTTTCCTTTTTTGTTAATTCACCAACCATAAGCTCAGGATTTAAAGTTTCAGACGCGATTGAGGACTGCATTTTGTTTGAGTTGCAGAATGTAAATGTGGTAATCTAGAATCAAGTTTAAAACTCCCTTTCCTTCTCTCTCTTTTTCAGATTTTAAGGGGGGTGTTGGGGTTGTTGGTTTCATGGCAGGGCTCTCACCTGGTCTCACTCCTGCCAGCACAGGCAGCGGGTGGTGTGTGAACGCCATGCGGGGGGACCTCGTCTGGGAAGTCAGGGCGTTGAAATCAAACTTCCCCGGCTTCTTAAGTGAACCAGGCGAGGACAGTCCTGACGGAAAAAAAAAATGGGATCAAAAATAAAATTGGGGGTAAAAGGGAGAAAAAAAGAGAGGTTGTTTTAATCAAGAAAATGTTGCTCTTTTTGTTAGCTACACTTAAAAAAAATTATCTGAATTTCATGGAGGGGGGCTTGAACAAGTATGATTTTGAATGATTTTCCTCCGGTCAGTATAATCAAGGGTGTAGTCAGGGTGTTTTCAAGTGAAGCTCTGTGAAGTTATCAGTAATAGTGTCCTTACCTGAACTAAAAAGCTATGATATCACTGTAAGTTCGTAGTAGACTGAAGAAGTGGAAAAAAAAGAAATCCTTGGAGAAGAGGAAAGCTAACGGCAAGTCAGATGGGTGATCCTGTTTTAGCTAATTTTAACAGTTTAAAACAATTTTATTACCCACTATATTAGTAAATAATAAACAACTACATATTCACAAGACAACAATAGGTTTGTAGCTATGTGTTTTTAAGTTAAGTGATTTTTGTGTTGTCCACATTGCTGCACAAGTGACAGCATGTCACCAAATCCAAAGGTTCACTGCATTGTCGGCAGACTTGCTACGACCTGCTTGAAGCTGAGCTGGCACATTAATACAGCTAGCAGCTTCTGCCAACATATTAGAATATTAATGTGGATGTTACTCAGCTGAGAAAGCAGTAACAAACTTGTTGCAATGATCTCTTGCAATAAAACAGGTTTAATACTTAGTGCAGGGTTTCTCAATTCTAGTCCTCAGGCCCCACTGCCCTGCATGTTTTAGGTCAGTGGTGTCCAAAGTCGGTCCTCGAGGGCTGGCATCCTGCATGTTTTAGTTCTCTCCCTGGTTCAATGCACCTGGATCCAATGATGGCTCATTAGAAGGCATAAGAAGAACATTGACATGATGAAAAGGTTGTTACTACCACCAGGGAGAGAACTAAAACATGCAGGATGTTGGCCCTCGAGGGCCGACTTTGGGCACCACTGTTTTAGGTGTTTCCTTTCTGCCACACCTGGATTGAATCTGTGGGTGATTAACAGGCTTCTGCAATTCTTGACTGCAGAAGAGGTCATGCAATCATTTGGATCAGCTGTTCTGAAATAGAGGCACATCTAAAACATGCGGAGCAGTGGGGCCTGAGGACTGGAATTGAGAAGCACTGGGATAGTGTAACATAGCAAAGATGAAATATTTTCAGTTTGAGCCATTTTGAGTAGCTAAATTCAAGTTGAACTCTTCAAATTGAAGAGTTGCCGTCTGGTTAGCAGTTAGCTTTCCGCTGTCTTTGTTGTTTTCATAAGCTTTTAAAAAACTAACTGTAGGATAGCATTTTTTTAAATACAGACAAAGAAACTCTTACTGATCATAACATCACAGAACCTCACTATAAAGAGCCCAACCTATTCATTTATGCCAATGAAGACTATAAGTGACCAGACAATGAAAAAAAAAAAAAAATACCCAATTCCTGAGAGCTAATATTGGAGCTATTGTTGTACAAATAAGAGAGAATGAAGGGTACCCTATAGTCTTATAAAAGGGGCAAGGAAATATTTTAACAATAACCCCACAATATATCTTTACAGGAAAAAAACATGATTCTATCAAAACTGAATATGGTCTTTATTTCAATGCAAAGGAACATCTGTATCTTATATAATCTCAACTCTCCCACAATATGCTTTCAGATCTAATGTTTCTCTCTCTCTTCCAGGTGCCAATATTAGGGTTTCTCTGTCTATGAGCGCAGTTACAATGCAGCCACATTGAACTAGCAGTGGTCTGGCTTCAGCCGCGCACACAGACTGGCTGCACTATGAGACAGCTTCATTCAGAAATAGCACGCACTGTACAGTATGGACACAGCAGCTGGTGAGTGTGAAAGACAAGCAGACGGACAGAGAGAGGAGACAGAGGGAGAGAGGCGAGAAGAATGTGAGAGACATGAAAATATGTGAAGGAGCAAAAGAGCAAAGCAGAACCTGTGAAAAATGCAGCAGTGTCTTTTTTTTCTTCTATGCATTGCTCTGACAACATGTATGAAATTGGAATGTCATAAGATGTTAAATATGGTTATTATCTCTTGCGTGCACGTACTCACACACACTGAAAAGACTGCTATGTTTGACTGATGCAACAAAAGACATATTTCTTCCCCTGTAAGTTTTGTTCTAATCTTCCAAATAAGTGTGCAGTGTGATACAGATTTCTTCTTAAACTTTTTTGGACTTTTGTTTTGTAGTCTATTTCTGTGGCCCCTCCGCGTCATACAAGGCATTAAATATGATTTTTCCTCAGTTCTCCAGCTGGAGACGTGTGAAAGTCTATTGGAGTGTGGAGGCGTGTAAAACCTTCCCTCCCTGTGTGAAAGAGTTAAGTCTCAAGCAGGTGGGAGTGAATTTGTGTGAACCATTTATGTCTTTAGCAGATATTTATTCCCCCCACATCCCTCCTCACCCCACATTAGCACAAGTCTGGGGGCGTATTGTACTGTCAAAGAGATTCCAAGCATGAAAACAACCCCAATCCCACTTCTGACACCAGCAGTTAGCAATGATTGCTATGACACTGTCACACTTGAGGGAGAAAGGTGGAAATAGGAGCAGTCTGCAGAGACTGAGAGAGGGAAAGACACCGGAGAACATAGCTGGGAAAAACCGACACAGAAACTGGGGAAAGAAAACGTAAGGAATAAACTGTAGTGGTTTCGCTTGAGTACGGATGGCCGTTTCTTTTCTACGTGAATTCACGGTACCTTTTAAAAATATTCATATTGCCCTGAGCTTTATGTTAACAGAAAGTACTGCATAATTTATGTGGAAGGAAAATATTATATGGTCTTCAACATTGTTAACAAAAATAAAAATCAATAGATCTGTGTGCAGCATTGCCACAACATGATACTGCTGACACCACGTTCCATAGCAGTCTGTTTAGGGTAATGTAAAGTGTTAGTTTTCCTCCACACAAATCCTTTTAGCAATTACATCATAAATTTCACTTTGGGTTTACCTTTCCAGTCCACCTTCTTCAGTTTAGGTGAACGACCATGCCTTGGTAGCGTTGCCCTTGTGGCATACTCTTTCCATGTTCAGAATGGGTTTTAAGAGTTGTGTTAAAATTGTGTTAAGTGCAAAGTTTGGTTTTAAAATCTAACCCTGTTTTAAACTCCTCTACAGCTTTCTCCCTGACCCGTTTAATGTGAGTCTTGGACTTCAAGATGCTATTAGTTCACTCAAGTTGTCTTTAGAAACCTCTGAGGCCTTCACAGAACATCTGAATTGAACGTAAAGATTAAATTACAGAAAAGCACACTCCATGCATTCAAATTCAAATTTAAAAATACTTTATTGATACCACAGGGATCTGAAAGCAGCTGATTGACCAGACGACAGTAGCTCGGGGGTTAGGGATTCTTTTTCTGGTTGCTGGTTCAAAACCTCGCTATGTGTGTCTCAGTCATTGTGGCACCTACTGTATGGCAGCCTAGATTCTGTGAATGACTGAATATAGTGGAAAGTGCTATGCAAAAGCAGGCCAAATGCAAGCTAGCTGATTGCTTTGTATTTTAATTAGCCTTATCAAAGTACTAGGGCCTTACTAGAAAGACACACCACATTTCTATGATTTGTATTTTGAAGTTAATTGCATCATTTTCTTTCCACTTCTCAATAATGTATATATGTTGGTTCCTCAGATAAAATCCCCCAAAAATGCAGTGAGGATTGTGGTTGTTAAGTGACAAAATATGGGTGTGAATAATTTCACAAATCAGTGTATTTAGGAAAAAGGAAGAAAAGCGAGCCGAAAACGGAAAGTGTTTGACATTTGCGTAGGGGAACTTCTGATAGTATCAGTGAATGTTGTAGACAATATTTCTTCACAGACGGTGCAGTGGTCTGATCTGGAATTATGTTTGTGTGCCAAATTTGCACTGTTTCCTCTTCTGGCACTCCTTAATGTTTCACTGGCAACTAATCAAGCGTTCCCATGATGACCCTTCTGTCTCTTTGCACTAACAGGCCTACCACCAGATGCGCCTCTGAAGAACACACAGCCACAGACACACACATGGTTTTAAAAGACAGGGCATAATTATTACTGCAGGAAAGTTGGGGAATTCTCTCTCCAGTGATTTAAAGCACATATGCGCATTACTGGAAGTCCAGCTGTGTGCTTCTGCGAGTATGCAGCATTTACCTTAAAGGAAGGCCATCACTGTCATGAGTCTCCGGTGTCTCAGAAAAATTTCAAAATAATTTGGAGTTAATCTGAAATCATGGTTGCTTCGATAGTCTCCTGTAACCTCCCCCCACCACTGTGCTCCCCTGTAGAGCAGCTGTCTCTAGCATCCTCATGGATCCCAAGGCTACAAACACACGGAAACACCATCTGGGACTGTGCTTCAGCTGTGTCTCCTTGTGTATGCGTGTGTGAGAGAGAGCGGGGGTGTGCACGTGCATGCGTGTGTGTGTGTGTGTGTGTGAGCTGGACTGTGTTGTATATGTGCAGAAATCTATTTCTGAATCAAACTGTTGTGTGACTTATTTGTACTAATGCATCTTGAGGTACTGTGTGTGTGGATTTGCGGACGCAAGAGGTTTTCAAGGAAATCAGGGCGAGCGATTGGTGGCTCACAGAGACATTACAGCACACCTGTGGGGTCCTTTAATTTGTTTGTTTGTGCTAGAGTGTGCCAGTGAGCTTGTTTGTTTATATACCTCCCACCTGTACAGGAATCCCCATGTGAAAATTGTCAATGACAGGTGGGATTGTTTAAAAAAATTAGACGTACACCACACGTTTAATCCCATATCTGCTCTGTATTTTTTTGCTCTCCCTTAACAATAATCCATTGTTTTGTTTCTAGGTTTAACATGGTAATTCCCGAAGCTTTCGGCTTAACACATTTTCACTTGAATTTCACATATTAATTACCGTCTTCGGATTATAAAGATATTTAATTTGCTTAAAAAAATCATCAGGAGGTACACGGGTTTTAATTGTGCAGGTATCTTTTCAAAGAAATCAGGTGATGTAAAGAGAGAGAAAATGATGAAAGGTGAGGCTGTGCAGGAACCTCCGTTGTGGGTCCGATGAACAGCCTCTTAATTACATTTACAGCTAAGTGGAACAGAAGCTGAGGAGCAGCCGCCGAGGCTCTAGTGAGAGTAGACAGTGGCAAAACCTATCCAGGACTCTTGGCTCCTCTGCTTCACACTCTAATTAACCCTTCTTCCTCATCAGCTTTCACCAGTTAAAAACACCAAAGTCATCTTCTCTGCCAGCTATCCCTGCTATTCCCTCTTGCACTTCCCACTTTCCCCATTTGCTTGCCTAATTTTTGGGTTCTCTCTCCAACCTCTCCTCCTCTGACATGTTTTCTCTCTCAGCGGGGCCCTTCCCACTGTACACCTTTTTCAATTAGACGGAAGGGAGGCAGTGAAGAGGAGCCAAAGTAGGAGCTAGGGAGCTGGAGGATGGATTTTACACCTCAGATCCTCAGGAACATCTTAAGAAATGGATTTGAGGCGATGGAGGGGAGAGCAGAGATAGAGGCGGAGAAGCCACCTGAACACCTGCAGGGGCGGGGAGCACAGTAAGCAAGTGTGTTGCAATGTGGTAGTGTGGCGGGGGATGGGGTTGGGAGTGCTGCGAGTTGCAGTGTGTTGGGAGGACTTTACATATGGGCAGACCATCACTGCGTGTGCGTGTGTGTGTGAACGTAGGGTCCGTATGGATATGACTAAGCCTCTCTGCAAGTGTGCACATGTGAGAGACAAAACAAGTACAAGTAAATATTGTACTGTCAGTGAATGTGTCATGTCGGTATGAGCAAGATGACCTCAAAAAGTTTCACAAGAAGAACTGACAGTTATGAGAGATAAAGCCACTGCTTGAAGGCTCATGAATCACACCAGTGAAGCTTGTAAATGGTGCATTGTTCAGAATACTGCTCTTATGCGTTAAGGGCCTCAGCCCTGAACTTCTTTGTACTTGTCACATTACGTACACAAACTTCAATGTATTTTACTGAGATTGTATGTTTTAGCCCAACACAAAGGAGGGTATAATCGGAAGGTGGAAGAAAACCTATGAATGATGTTCAAAATTAAAAAATCTGAAAAATGTGTCTAGGATTTTTGATTTTTCACTGGACTTTGACTGGTCCATTGTAACTCATAACTGTGGTTTAGTCTAAAATCATTCAATTGCTGTTAAGCTCGTTGTGATGCTGAAGAAAGGCATTATTGCCACCAGGTTTAACCATGCTCATGGTAATGTGCAGTGTTAATTCTCTCACAAATATTGTTTTGCATGTAGGCCAAAAACTCCAGCTGTGCTCTTGTCTAACCACAGTAGATTCTTCCACTGGATTGGTGCACCCACACGTGGCAAACTGCAAACAAGACCTCTTTAAGCTATATTTCAACAATGGCACTGACCTTGCCTTGATTTTGAAATTATGTATCCTTTTTCTGCTCACATGACATCAAAATACAAAACAAAGAAGATGCTTGTAATGTGAAAAATTATTAAAATGTTTGAGGTAAATTAATTCAGCAAGGCACCTCTTTGAGAAATAATCAGAAATGAAAACATTATATTGAATATCTATTTGGCTTGCTAGCACTGTCCTTAATATATTTAAGCAAACACAACAGACATACAATATGTTTATCTGAAATACAAATACTGCCTACTGTATGTATTGTAAATATATAGAAACACGTACACACATACACATTTACAAAGGAATGACTGTGCTTCATAAAGTCTGATAGATAGTAAATAGATATGAGTGTAATCAATGTTGTTCTAACCATGGTAAGGAAACTGCACGCCATCGTTTTCATGTTTTATCTTCCTCTCCTGCACACTCGCCAAATGGTGCTGCACTGAAAGTGAAGAAGGGTATTGTTAACAATGAGATAGGAGAAGAGTGAGAGAGACAGAACACAAGAGAAAGAAGAAAAGAGGGAAGGAGAGATAGAGAATTTGTGTATGATCATGGTAGTGAATGATCGATCATTTGCACAATATTAAGGTCAACTTTATGCATGATTATGGCTTGGAGGTGAAGAAATGTGCATTCTCCTGGAAGAGAACTAGATGTGGAGTCGTAGGTTGTTAGAGTTATTGCCAGTAGATGGGTGAGGCATTTTTACAGGAGTGGGAACAGGGTAGTGGGTCTACAGCTTATAGATGTGCTGATTTTCAAAATCATTGCAGATTAAAATAGCAGCCTATTCCATAAGACCAGAGCCACTGTGTGAATTTTTGTTTTATAAATCTAGAAATCAAACTTCCTATTTGAAAATATTTCTATTTTAAAATATTCCTGTACAGTGTGACGTAGGGTACTACATAGAGCTTAAAAATGTTACCAATCAGAATCTAGAATTAGCTAGCGTAGTACTGCAGCCCTATCTTGGTTCTAAATCAATACTAGAACCAAGATCAATAATTATGACAAATTATTGACTAATTACATAGGAGTGTTTCTTTTTCTATGAATTTAATGGTTATTTGGGTGAGTGACTGGGAGGTTTTCGAGGGTGCTCAAGAGGACTACATGAATCACCAGCGTGAAGCAGGTTGATTTATTTAGGACGTGTGGATTATCATTCTTGGGCTTTTGTGGTTTGGTGCCAGTCAGACAAGAGAGTGCAAAAGTTTCTTCATGCTCAGGTAGTGGGTGACAGGAGCTGGGTGGGATGGAGTGGATACCTGCATCCATGTCATTAGGCCACGCACTGGACTGGGAAGAGCTGGCAGCAGGTGAACGTCCAGGATAAAAAACATCATCTGTTGGGCTCTCCAACTCACTGTCATCTAAGGACTTCCTCTTGGTGGAACTGAAGAAAATGGAAAGACATTTTCAGGGAGAAAGAAAGATGGAAAACAAAATAAGAAGAGAAAAAGTGATTTTTCTCTAAAGCTATCATACAGGTCTAAACATAAACACAATACTTAGCAACATTATGAGTTATGAAGCGGTCACATAGACAAATTTCAGTTTCAGATTGTTTGAGGATTCAATATTTTTAAAGCAGATCAGACAAAACAGAAAAGAAACAGCAGTAAATGTGTAGGAAAAGGATAGAAAACAAGAGGAGAGTGCCTTTTTACGTCTCAAAATTTTTGATCTTTTAGGTTTTTATAACTACCTCCGTGGAAGATTTGCGTACAACTCCACCTCAGACCTAAAGTGACAGCAGATGACAGAAGTAAGGAGACAGAAAGAGAAAGACACAAAAGAAGAATAAAGCAGAAGAGCAATCACATTCATAAAGAGGAAAGTCGAGTCGATAACAGACAAACACACACAGACATCTATAGAAATTTAGAGGAGCTTTGGATTCATTACCAGCTGAGCTACCAAAACAACTCTTTATTGACAGCAAATAACTGTCTTTTGCATCAGTAAAAAGTTACTGCCTGAAAGGCATAAACTCAGATGAATTTATAGAGCTGGTAGTGTTTCAAAACACATTTGAATTTGCTTGGTGTGTGTGTGTGTGTGTGTGTGTGTGCATTTCACTGTATGATAACCTTAAGAAAAAATACCACAATTTCAGTTTTTTACAGTATAAGATTTTAAAATGTATAACCTTATCAAACTACTTTTGTTTTAAATCTAAAAGTATATTTAAACCTCTGGATGAAGCGGTCACAAAGACAAATTTCAGTTTCAGTTTGTTTGGGGAGCCAATATTTTTAAAGCAGATCAGTAGCTGTTATTTATTTTATAAATAATAGCATTAAAATTATACTTAATAAATTTAATGTAAGTGTGGTGCAGTGTGGAACAATAGGCACAGGAGGAGCTGCACTGCACTACTGTGCCCTTCACACAGAGAGAAAATTTATTCTCTGGTATCTTATTAAAACGACTTAAAATGTAGGAATGTTATGATGGGGAATATAATTTTGAAATTCCAATTCTTTTAAACCTTAACACGAGTAACTGGTCCATGTTTACTCTGGATTGAGCAACACACACCACTTAATATCCAATACTGCTGGGGTGCGCGTGTGTGTGTGCGGTTAAAGTGATGTGTGTTTACCTGGTGGAAGGAGGGGAGGTGAGTGAGCGCCGTCCCAGAGCCACCTGGTTAATGTTGTAGTAGCTGGGACTGCTGTCCAGCTCAGCCAGTGAGAAGTTGGGCCCTGACGCCGTGGCTACAGGAGCTGAGGAGGAGCAAAAGAGAAGGAAGAAGAGAATAGAAATAGGAATATGCAAAATATGAATAAAGATAATTTGTTTTTCAAGATGTTAATCTAGTAAATAAAAAAAAAAAACAGCATCAAAGAGAACATTATTGATTATACTAAACTTATCCATAGAAAAACTTTATCCTGGTACAGTTCCTGGAAACTACAAAACATACTAAAGGGAAATCATACTTTGTTACTAACATAATTCTTCTTTGTTGCCTTTAAGACATAAGTAACTCACTCTGTGACACTCTGACCAGCTCTGCCACATTCCACACTCCTGAGGTGACGAAGCAGTCCTGGAAACTCAGGTGTCCTGTACAGAAAGGACATGAAAGCAATATGCAAATTTGTGGTCTTGCAGTAAATTGTCTTTGAGGAGGCTACTATTGCAAAATCCCAGTTGATCAACATCTATGAAGGCTTGTTTGTTACCAGAATCCACAGCTGGACTACACTGAAGCAAACAGCCATGATAAAACCAATTGTATTATGCCAATTTAGGATTGTTTAGATATGGAAATGCACAGGCGGGTACCTACCATTGGGTGGTGGTTTGATGTCTGTGTCTCCCTGTTGGCTGGAGCTGTCTGATTGTCCAGATTCTACATGGCAACAAGCACAGAAAGAGAAAAGACAAAGGTTCATCATGTGGTTTACATACTTAAGAAACATTCAGTGCTTTACTGATTCCAGCTTTTTGAAATTTGAAGTGTGAGAGAAAATATGAAAAACCTGCAGTATGTGCTAGAGTATGTTATACATCTTGTAAATTTATATTTGTGAATTCACACATCCTTCTTGCATGTGTGTAGTGCGTGTGTGTGTGTGAGTGATTTTCTTGTGTCTAAGAATGTTCTCTCCTGCTGGTCCTGTCTGTGCACAATCAAGGTGCAATGATTTACAGTGTGCTGCCACGGCATTTAGTATCTAACCACGTAATCGTATCACTCACCCTAATCCTATTTAATACCTTCTTGCTTGTAAGGATTTGGTCTACATAAACAGAGCACCTTACACACATATGTGAACATGTGCACACAAATGCCTGGCCTCTCTCTCAGTCTGTTTCTCCTTTAGCTTCTGCTTCATACTTTAATACATGTTGTAATCCTTGTATGATCGCACATACACATGCTTACACACTGAGATAGCTACAGGGAAAGGCTGTACAGTGTAAGACCACCATGGGAACACATGTTAATAATATTAAACAATAAGATTAAACTCATGATATGAGGAGTGGCATGTTGAAAAAGGACGTCGAAGAAAGTATCACAAAAAAGTATTACAAAAAACAGGCCTCTATGTCAATATTTGTAGACATAAAGCACAAACTGTGATGTTGCACTTGTGTTCCTATAGAGAACATTAACTAAATAAGACTGCTCTCCATGTCCTGGGCTAGTGAGGTATGGGTAAAGGTAATGGCTGTCCATTCAGGCCTTGCTAGGCTCCCGCTAGCAAGCAAGCTAAAGGAGGTGTTTATCTGCAGGCTGTAGGTGATAACAGAGCACAGAGATTCCTGCCAGCAGCACTTGCCTTGCAGCCACACTAAGCCACAGATTACTGAGCAGAAACAATAACAGACCTGTCTCGCTGCCTACGACACACTGCTTATCCTCAGAGAGAAAGAGAGGGAGAAAAAGAGGGCTAGACTGAGACAGACAAGAAGAAGAATGAAGGAAAGAAAGAGCAAATGAAAGAGAGCTTCTCTTGCTGAAACTCTCGCTCCTCTGTGTGTCTCTCACAGGCTGGGTGTAATCCTGGCAGCCATCTTAGAGCTTGGCAGCCATCTTAGTATTGGCGGCAGTGCAGCATTCCAGCTAACTGACAGCACTCGCTCCAAACATACGTGGCTGTGCCCCCGCCGAGCACGCACCCATACACATTTAAACACACACGCTTACGTGGACAAACACCGAGGTAGGCTCTTAAAGTAAACATATACCATGGCCAATGAAAGCTGTTGAGAAAACAACCTGACTTCAGTGGACTTTTTACCGTCATGTAGTATTTCACACAAGGACTCTATAAATACTATAAACTCTCTGTCTGACACCACAAATGCATTGGTAATATCCAGCTTTCCACACAGTGTGTCCAGTGTTAGTAGCAAAAATGCTGGCATACAATCTTCACAACATGGTTGAGCTAATGCTTCGAAAACAATTTTGTGTTTACAAAAATATTGTTAACATCTTTTTCAGACACTATGAGATTTTATGAAATTCCTACATTATTGTTAAACATTGTGAAGAGGTTTTCTCAATTACGACTGTAGAAAAATTACATTGTTGTTTACTATGGTGCTTTTTAGATAGGCTACTATATACTCAGTCTCTGCTCTGTGTCATTATTGTTCTTAAATCAGGCAACTTTATCTGTAAACATATAATAAAATCTCAAATGTAAAATCTATCCATCCTCGTTCTGCCTTTTCCAGGGTTGAAGGTGAATGAAGCCTTTTCTAGATGCCAGCAGCTGAGATCTGACAAACTCTCTCACCTCTGCACAGGTCAACAGGTGATGTCAATACTCAAACGACTATGTATGCTCACAATCAGCATTTTCTATTAAATCCATTAACGGCATCTGATTGTCTGACAATGCTTCATGGCACAATGCCCAACTATCCTTTTCAAAAAATTTTCACTGAGAAGTGTTGATAAAACAAAGTTCAAGTCCAGTAATTTCTTTTGTCTCAGTGCAATTTAGCGCCATGCATCCAATGTGGGACAAAGGTACCACTAGCACACTGAAATTGATGAGACACTCCACAACGCTCCTGATATGAGTTAGCCTTAAGCTATTGAAATGAAACCCAGATATGAAGATTTGTGCTGCATGCTTACAACCCTTTATCTATGTTTTATTTTAATGAAAAAAAAAAAACAGGTTAGCTGCTGACATTGACTGCTGTATAACAAAGCACTGAAGAAATCTTCATAACCTTTAAATCTATTGTGTGGCAGCATTTCAGGTATGTGGTAAAAAAAATAACTCACCAACTGGATCTTTTATCATCGTCAAGAGATTGAGATAAAAAATGGTCAAGTGTCATGATAATAATAAACTCTTTTTAATGTAAACTTTCAAATAAAAAAATGATGTGTTACTAGGAATATTAACTTTTCCGAGTTAGCAATATAAAAAAAAATCTGCGATACTTTTCTAAATATCCTCACCACAGTGCTAGATTTAGCTTCTGATTGGACATTTTGTACTATCATTCAACTAAAGGGCTATTTTTCTTTTTAAAAATTCTGGGCTAAATTTGATCCCATAAAGTCTGAAATGTAAAAAAAAATTGACAGGTTAAGCCTAAAAAAGATTTTTCTACATTGAACAGAAATATTATGAAATACGATTTGAGACCGATGAAGAGTTAATTCTATTTTCAAAACATAAATTCAGTCATCATATTTTCCTGATAACAAATCAGTTTTTCATGAACTCACATTATTGGTAAACTAAATTAAACTTAGCCATTTACTTCAGGCTACTTGCAATGAACACCACTATGCTCAACTGACCCAAACGTGTGAAAGCTGAAACTCAAGTTAGATAAGAGGCTGTCAGTAGTAGAGAAAAAGTGATATCTATCTTCATAACCAACATGAAGTCGTCACAGGTCACACCATGTTTTCTCGCAGTACACAACAGATAGAACAGTGTGACATGGCCTGGTTTTCTGTTTTTTATTTGTTTTTTTAATTCCAAAAAAAACATTTCAGCAGTTTCATTTCTTTAGCAAAGTGCAAAACTTCGCTGGACACTGGAGCTTTCAACAATTGTGACTTTAAAGTTCAACGACATGTCAGCCAACGGACACAGTGCTTACACCACATCACTACATCACTCACTGGAAACAAGTCCCACTGTTGAATGTGGCAGTGCATCATATAGCTGCATAGTGAAGTGAGGAGGACATGGTGAAAGAGGAGGTAAAAGAGGTTTGGTTACTGGTTATCACTGCTCTGCAAGCTGCAGGCTACCAAAGCAGTCACAACCCCCCCATCTTTACCCCCACCCAGCCTCTGAAGCGCACATCCAGCCCCTTATCTTCTCACCGCAGCCCCCTAAAGCCCTCCCTTCAGCGACCCCAATCAGAGTCCTGCAGCCCCTTTTCCTTAGTTGCCCCGCTGCGTTTGCCGCCAACAAACACATTTTTAACCTCAAATCTTTCAGCCAACTGTGCAGGCCCTTCAAATCAGTGAATTAAAAACAATGCACACAGATAAAACCAAGGCATGACCTAGACATGTACATAAGAGACAAGCTGTGCTTATTTTGTGATATCCAACACTGCTTTATTATGATCCTTAAAAAACTGTTAAGGTGGGTTAATGAATATCTGGTTTTACCAAAAGACCTTCTGAGTGGTCACGGAAACACAGTCAATGTTTTGTTTATTGGACATTGTAACAAGAAATATTTGACTTGCATTCCCAGATTTTCTACCAGAAAACAAGTGGAAAATGCAAGCAGCTACAGGGACTTTGGCGGTATTCTCCACAAGAGAAAAGATGTGGTGTAAGACTTCAGATACTTTTCAGTATTCCTACAGTGGTGATTTTTTGCTATCATAAAATAGAAAGATACTCATTTACTGTAGCAAAAAGTTAGGTATTTATTGCCAATCCGTGGACAGACTGTAATTTGTAATGGATGTTTAGTGAGTAACCTGCATGCGAAATATACAATTTGACAAATTATAATACATCTTAAAAACATTGTGAAGATGAAAAGTTAGTGTGCCAAGTAGAATTGTGTACCGGTTAACAATGAATAATGTCCAGATGAGTTTAAAAACAAGCTTCTCTTTGTTAAAATCAATAGACTAATGTATGTCAAGAAATTTCATGTTTTTTGCTCTTTTCCTCGTTGTTACAGGAGTTTATTGTAGCCTAATGTGTGTGCCCAGCACTACGCTTTTCAAACACTCAGTAAAGGATAAAAGAACAACTTATTCAAAAGATAATGTACTGTTCCAATTCAGTCTCAATTCAGATTATTTTTAGGGTGCCAATGTAAAGCAAATGCCAAATCAAGACACTTTACTTGTATTAAGAGGCAGCTCGGCACAGAAACTGGACTTCCCCTTTCTGCCACAAATAGTTACAACCACAACTACCACCAAATAGCGTGCCGAAGGCAAACAAGTGTGCTTCTGACACATTCTGACTCAGAATGTCCTTTTAGAGACAATATTATGTTAATTCCAGTTTAATTATGTCGTTAAATTTGAAGGAACAATTAGATTTCTTTTTTTTCTATGTAAATAGCCACTCTAATTGATATATGGCTGCATATACATTTTATTTATTGCAATTGAAATATAGAAAACATTGTCAGAGAGATGAACTAGCAAATGAAAAGTAAAGCTGTGTAAAAAGTAAAATAGGAGAGGTAAAAGTTTATTTGAACTAGAATCTGTGCATGCCTTTAAATTTGTTAGTTTTGTGATAAAGTGCAATCATTCATTCACACATTTCTACACCTCACATTTCCAGAACTATAAAAAATGTCCTAGGATTGGTGAACTATAACATATCTCAACATTGGCTCCAGAAATTTTAAAAAAGACAAAAGTAAAAGCTTTTTGAAGATCTTATGCTATTTGCCTACAATTCAACTGTAATAACTCTTCATGGCAGCAGCTAAGTGATGTCTGCTGTCATGGGTTGGTGATTACAGTATTCCTCCACAGGCTCCAGGGCAAGTCCCACGACCCCACCACCATCAACATAACCCCACTCATCATGGCCCTGACATACATTACTGGGCCTCACACTGCTCTCTTCCTTCCATCCATCAGTGCAGCTTAAGGCTCACAATTTATCTAGCATTGAGGACATATTTCTGAGGCCTTCCTGGCGTTTCATGTGTCCTACGTTCTCCACGTTACTGTTTTTGCCTTTCATGTATGTCTTTCAAAAACACAATAGTTTTCAAGTCTCATAAAACTTCTACTAACAAAACTTTCTCTTCCATTTGTTACTGACTCTGTTACACCATTCAATCCACAGTTCAACTACCCCAATAATCCATTGTGTATCTGTGAGTTTTTGATAAGGAATTTGCTCGTTCACTCGTTGGATTCTGCTGCTGACCAACAAGTGGGGGTAATGCCTGCCTGTCATGCTGCATGATCAGCAGACCAAATGAACAGGAGGTCACCCAAAAAAGGACGGGATAAAACAAATTCTATCATCACAAAAAAAGAAACAACAGAAAAATTAAAACAACTCAAGCAATAGAATGCAACTAATCATGAATAACCAAAATATGTCAACTCAGCCACACACATTTATAAACAATGCTGCTTATTGCAAGTCTATGCAGCAATGATCATGAGCAACATAATCACATAAACCATTATTTAGGATCTGCAGTCAAATCAGAGCTGCATGCATCCATATGTGTTCGCCAGCTAGTATGTAATACCACAATGTGATTCCCCTCCTTGTTGGAACAAATGTCAACTCTACAACACCCGCTCTTCCTCTCCTCCCCCTCTTCTCTGCTCTCCTCCCCAAAACACAGGATAACACAGTACAGCCTCCCAATTGGGTTTCGCTTAAGAGGTTTATCGGTATGTTGCTAAACATTCTGACCTTTTTTTAATCCTTAATGCGCTTAAAATGTTCCAAACCCTCCTAATCCCCCTGGCTATCCCACACAGATGTTCACTCAGCTCTTTTATTGGACGTTATTTTATTTTCCTCTTTTATTTATATATTTATAAATAGCTATATATTCCTGTTCTATTTTTTTTTCAATCATTTAAGTCTGTGTGTGATATCAGGGTACACTTCTACTTCAGTATGAAGAAGTCTTTAGCACCACTTTGGTTAAACACACATGTGCTGCAATGCTTTCATCCTAAATCCCCATGTGACGATCCAGATGTGTGATTTCGACCTCTCTGCATTTCTGTACTTGGAGTACTTTAGCATATGTACTACACACACGCATATGACGAAAAGTGTGAAAAAAAACCTCAAGATGTTGAACCTCAAGATGTTGAGGTTCTTTTTGGGATGGATAGAATAAGGAATGAGAGCATCAGTGGGAAACTCATGTTAGATGTTTTGGAAATAAAGTCAGAGGCTAGTCCTAGATAGTTTGGTCAAGCTAGAAGAGACAATGATCATATTGGTAGAAGGATGCTGAAGTTGAAACTACATGGCAGAAGGCCGAGAGAAAGATGAAAAAGGAGATTTAGGGATGTGCTGTAAGAGAACATGAAGTTAGTTGGTGTCAGGAAAGAGGATGCAGAGGAAAGGACTAAATGGAAACAAATGATTTGTTATGTCGATCCCAATGGGGAAAAGCCAAAAGTGGAGAAGAAGAAATCCAATAATTGCACAATTTACACAGGATGAACAGTATGTTGCTGACTTTTATTCTTAGTCTGGCCAGCTAAGATACATTTCAGTAGAAAGCTTTTTCACAGCATTCCAGGTGTATTCTACAAGTAGATAAGAGCAGCGACAGGCATAGTTCTACTGAGTTTTGCTATAAGATCTTAAAATGAAAACAGCAAAAAAAAAAAAAAAAAAAAAAAAAAAGATTTTTACCATGGATAAAACTGTGATCTCCAGCAAAAGGGCAGAGTGCTGTAGACCCTAAAGCCACAAAAATGCTATACTATTGCTTTCTGTGTATTGGGAGTAGTCCTAGTGGTGTTGTGTCATGAGCTTTTCTTGAATGGCTTTTTTTTTTGGGTTCTACCAGGAAGATATAGTGCTCCCTCATTTCACAAAAAGAAAGCCTATATATATATATATATATATATATATATATATATA
>CAEGAE010080164.1:0-18316 GCA_903067095.1 Girardinus metallicus | reverse complement strand
ACTCTGATCCAAACATTTCAGTCTTAGTTTGACTTCTGTGGGTCTCAACAGGTTTTTACTGAGAAAAACACGTTTGACACGCTTCACTACTGACGAGTCATTTTGACCTGCTGCTTGATCACAGTAACAGAAATTTAAACCACATTTTAAGATTGAAGGACTTAAGACCTAAAGCACTGAAGATTCACTAATATGAGCACAACAG
This sequence comes from Girardinus metallicus, assembly GCA_903067095.1. NCBI lineage: Eukaryota > Metazoa > Chordata > Actinopteri > Cyprinodontiformes > Poeciliidae > Girardinus > Girardinus metallicus. The sequence goes on along the minus strand of CAEGAE010080164.1, from coordinate 18,111 downwards.
AGATTTAAATCAGGCTGTAAAACAGAAACTAACAACATGTCGGAGCTCCAGGAAAGCCTGGATCATAAACGGTACCTGCAGCTGGTCGAGCCTTTCCTCCCCCGGTGGGGCTGAAAGTCTCCGCGGCAGCAGCAGTTAGTTTCTCTCTGACTGATTCCTTCTGAACATTAACCGACGATGTTGTTTCTACAGACTCTTCAACATTCAGCTCATCCAGCAAAGCCGTTTTTTGACCGCCGATAAGCACAAAGAAGCCTGGAAGCTAACGCTGCCAGCTCAGTGTCGGTTACTTCCGCCGGAAGTGTCACATGAAGATCTACCCCAGAATCGGTCAAGTCGTTTTACGTTCCGCCTCTAACTACATTTGTAGTTAGAGGCGGAACTACAAATGTAGTTCACATTTGTAGTGAACTACAAATGTGAACTACACACACATTGTACACACAAAAAAAATATTTTATTTGCACAAATAAAATATTTTTTGCACAAAATATTTTATTTGTGCAAAAAAATATTTTGCACAGATATTGTACAAATATTTTGTACAATATTTGTGTACAAATAATATTTTTTGCTTGTTTTGACACATAAACTATATTTTCTAGAAGTTGAATTGAACTTTGTCCAAATAAAAATTAAAAATATGAGATCATATAAATTCTATAATATATATTTGACATTTGTCAATAGACTTGCTTATAAATATTTAGAATGTTGACGTCACTGATGGTAGAGTTTTACAGCATTTATGTTGTTACCTGGAAACATTGACAGCTTATTCACCAATCTGCACCAGAATTGATGTTGGAGAAGTTGCTAGTTTCAGTCCGGCGAAACGGCCACACTAATTTGGATGATTGGAATGAAGAGAGATGTATTGGTGAAACTTTAGGGCAGACTGAAATTTAAAATCTACCCAACCTAAGGCATTCTGTATCTGTATTGGCTCTCCTGTGTCTGCCTTGCATGGCTGGATATGTCCCATCTCCTGGAAGATTTGTAAATATAACGCTCCCTCCAGCTTCACTACCTCCTGAAATCCTCCGTGTGACTGTGGAGCAAGGACTTGATCTTAGATAAGACCATCATATCAGACTGTTGCCTGGGAGACGGAGCTCCACAGTTCATACACAGCAAACAGATGCACTCTGTGATGTCATCACCGTCACTCATGTCTTTGTATTATCTGAATGTTACTACATGTGCATAATTCACTGTCTTTTTCTCTTTTCTTTGCTCTGACTGTCTAGTTTATTTTATTACTTTTAGAAATTGTGGAGAACTAATTTCTTTAGAACAATATTATACCTTTTAGATTATTATCCAGAGAAACTCTTTTAGCTGATAAATTATGGAGTACGTATACTTTTCTAGCAACCCAGAACAGGAGTAATAAAATGTTGTGACAAATCTGAAAAAACGAGTACTGAAACCTTAGGATAATTCCTACTGCAGTAGATTCTTTGTTCATCTGGAGAGCTGCTGAACCAGGAGCCCCACAGTTGAAGTATGTTAACATTTTGAAGATACAAACAAGGACCGTTCAACTGTTGGAGCTGTTGGATAGTTTCTTCACACTTTGTCTCTATGGAGTCAAAGTGAACACAGCATGAAGTCTACTGTTGATACACAACTTGAAACAGATGGACAAGGATTCGTGAAGCTACAATCTTTCCATATCCAATAATCTTCAAATACTTCCTGCAATTAATAAAACCATGTTCCGTCGTGTCTGCAGTATTATACCAATTGCATAAACCAGTAGGATGATTCCCAGTCTTAAATAGTGTCATTTAAAAAACTGACTGGAGATAAGTTAAAATGATCTCCTCCCACTTTCTCTTCTTAGTGGAACATCAGCTGTATTTTAGATCCTATATAAATATCCTTCATTCCTTTCATTTTGTATAGAGAGTGGATCAAAATGTCATTTTTTATACGTTTTAAAAAAAACTAATTAAATTCGAATTATTTTGCTTTCTTAATCTACCTGTGGTATATTTATTAAATTAAATTGTTTCTTTTTTTTAACCTAATTATTGCGTCATATTGAAATCGCATTCTCACGTTTCAAGTTCCGCCAGCTGGAGGCGGAACTTAAAACGTGTCGTCTGTTTCTGGGGTAGATCTACATGCGATACTTCCGGCGGAAGTAAACAACATGGCGCTAGCAGCGCTAGCTTCCAGGCTGCCTCTTGACTACCGAAGCTAAGAAGACGATTTCTGCTGCGTGAGCTGAAAGTTTCAGTAACAATATGTTCTTCATCAGAGGGAGATGAACTGAAACATCCAACGAACCGGAGGAAGAGATCCACCATCAGCTCAGACTGCTGGAAACCGGCTGGAAAACCCAAACCACCTCCGAACCTGCGGTTGTTTTCTGGTCCAGGCTTCGACACGTTGCTGAGGTTAGCTGAGAGGTGGGATTATTTACTGAGACTGTACATACATATGCTTCTCTCTGGCCTTAAGTTTTAGATGTTCTATGAAAATATTGCCATAATAATAATAATAATCAAAGATCCAAATATAGATATGTTGTTTTTGCTACAGCGCCCCCTGCTGCGTGGGGATCGGGGCAGATGACGTCAGCGAGATGGACAACTATTCATCCATGTCTGTTTAAATGTGCATCGTGTTGGATTCTGAAATCTCCAAAAGACAATGAAGGCAGGTTTTCATCCAGTTAACTGACATTAAGGAGAAAACGTCCCGCTGAGCAACGTTCATCCCGCCTAATGAACGTTACTCACCTAATGAAATCCAGCAGGTTTCATTAGGTGGTCGTAAATGTAAAATAGAAAAAGGCCTTTTAATCTGCTGATGGAAACTCGACTTCATTTCAAATAAAATGGCTGAATATTAACAGTTTTAGATCACATCACTGTTGGATCCTAATAGTTCTGTAACAGAACTGTAACTAAATAATATTAGTTTGCTGAGATGTGGATTTCATTCTTTTTTTTATTTAAATTTAATTTCATTTACAGTTAATCGTAAAATATTATTTAAGCAATAAAACACTATGGTATAAGAGAAGTAGATCTACCTTCAGTCATAATTTTTGGACATTGTTTGTGGTGTCAATATTGGGACCAAATTGGTTTCTGTTGTGCATATAAATTAGCATAAATATAAACTGCTATGGTTTGGAGTATTCAGTGAAATTAATTTCAGTGGTTATCAGAAATGCACAGAGGGTAGTGTTATAGGTAAGTAGTCCTTTGGTCTGAAATAGATCCACAGTATGAAGGGAAAAGTGTGCAGGTCTATGTGCAAAACCAAGTGAGTCATAGATGGCAGTAAAGATTACATTTAGTCTGCAACTTTAAGTGTCAGCATGTAATTATCTTATTAATATTTAACATAATCACATAAATCAAATAACTGAGAGTGGTGGACAGTACAACAAACATGAGCAGTTTTAGTTCTTTAGGGTTAAATTACATGTTTTGTTTTTCCCTTTTTTCAGATTTGCCACTAAATTATGTCTATTATTAAGCTCTGCATTTTATCCTCAACCAACAAGAGATTTCTGTTTTTGACCAGAAGGGAACCAAATCTCCAAAACCCAAAAGAGGAGAGGAAGAGGAACCAGAACTTCAACAAGTAAAAGAAGAAGAGTATGAATCAGAACCTCAGCAGTTTGTAAAGAAAGAAGAAATGGAAACTTCAACTGAAACAGATTCTGGATCTCTTGAAATAAAAGGGGAACCAGTAGAACTACAACTGACACAAATGAAGGAAGATGATCATCAATCAGAATCTCAGCAGACGGTAAAGGTTGAGGTAGAAGACGTCAGTCTGGATGGAAACCAGGACGTACTACAGCAGGAGAAGGATACAGTAAAGGGAACTGATTCTAAATCTCCGGAACTCAAAGAGGAACCAGCTGAACTAGAACCTAACCAAGTGAAGGCAGAGGATCATGGTTCTGAGCTGATGGTAGAGAAAGAGGCTGAAGGCATCAGTCAGGATGGAAACCAGGAAATAATGAAGCAAAACATTGATATCGTAATCCTAAAGTTTTCTGACGATGAAACAGACCACCACCAACCTGAAATCAGTGAAAACAAAATCCTGATTCAGAACCTCCCAAAAGCAAAATATCAGGATATAAAGACTCACAAGGTGTCAGATTCCAGCAGAGAAGATCAGCAGAAGAGAGCTCAGAACAATAGAGGACAAAGTAACGATGTAGAGAGAGGAATGAAAGGCAGGAAAATACACAAACGTAAAATGTCCAAGCAGTGTAAAATGTGTGGGAAATTTTTCAAATGTATCAGTGATTTAACTATTCATAAAAGAATTCATGCAGCTGAGAAGCCTTTCTCATGTGAAACATGTGGGAAAGGTTTCAACCAAAAAGGTAATATGATTAGTCACATGAGAACTCACTCAGGTGAGAGACCTTTCTCATGTGAAACATGTGGGAAAGGTTTCAATCAAAAAGGTAGTTTGAGTAGCCACATGATAATTCACAAAGCAGAGAAGCCTTTCTCGTGTATAACCTGTGGGAAAGGTTTCAATCAAAAGAGTCATTTGACAAGCCACATGAGAACTCATACAGGTGAGAGGCCTTTCTCATGTGAAACCTGTGGAAAAGGTTTTATTGAAAAAACTAATCTGCTTAAGCACATGAGAACTCACACAGGTGAGAAACCTTTCTCATGTGAAGCTTGTGGAAAATGTTTCAGTCAAAAAAATGTTTTGAAAGGCCACATGAGAACACATACAGGTGAGAAACCTTTCTCATGTGGAACCTGTGGAAAAGGTTTTAGGCACAAACATAGCTTGGATGTACACATGAGAATTCACACAGGAGACAAACCTTTCTCATGTGGAACCTGTGGAAAAGGTTTCAGCCATAAAAGTAGTTTGAATTACCATGTCAGAATTAACACAAAATAGAAGCCTTTCCTCTGTCATATCTGTGCTAAGCATATCTGTTGTAGCCGTTTCCTTTTTCTGACTGTTTTTTTGACAATTTGTAAAAGTTTTCTAAATCAGATCTGAAGTCCTGTGGTGTTCTGTTTGATAAAACTCTTTGCTCTCAGGTGGATTTCCAGTCTTAGCTGAGTGGAGAATATCAAAACCTGTAATGCATTGTCACAATAAATGTTTTACTTTGGGTTTCCACACATGATGCATGAAATATCAAAATAACATTTCTCTGTATTTACTAAGTGACAACCATTCAAATGTATTAACAGTCAGGATGTTGTGTGGATTAATGCTGCAGTACATTAAATTAATGTACATCAACATATCAGTCTGATGTTCTATCGAATCACAACTGAGTCAAAACTTAAGCCTGGTTTGCATCAGAGTAGACCAGCTGCTGACCGAGGCGTTGACCGAGGCGGTGACCGAGGTGCTGACCGAGGCGGTGACCGAGGCGTTGACCGAGTTGTCCTACATATGGAACAACGCTGTGACCAAAGTCTGCTGTGTAGTGATGTGACATTCAGGAACGATCCGATTCTTCTGGACGGATCTTTACTAAGTCCTATAGGACTGGAGCCTCACTGAGAGCCGTTCTTTGTTCTTGTGATGCTCTGCGTTCACTATTATTGTTTCATTAAAATATATAGATTTATTTAATTGGCGAATAAATAAAACAAGAACATAAGAACCAGAGCTGCTCATTGGTCTCTGATTGATCCGTTTCCTGTCATGGCGGCAGACGGTGAGAACAGTCACGGTTCTCCTTCTGCTTGTTACTTCTTGCTTGTTGCTCATTGGTCAGAGTTCATAGTTGAGCTTTGTTTACCGTTAATGCATTGCCTTGATTGCTGTTTAATAGTGCAGACAGTTGTGGTTTCTGATATGGGCGATATGGGCAACCGCCCAGGGCGTTATGTTCCAGGGGTGGCAGGAGACCTCAGCGGATTGTGGCACAGAGATGGAAGCAAAGCAGATTGAAGAGTTTGAACTGATAATGATACTGGTTACATTTATTTCAGCTCTAAGTGTTTAATATCTATGTGTTTTATGGGGATGTGGATCTTTCAGATCAATTTGAGAAGCAGTTTTGATAAGTACACTTAATTTTATAGCGTCATGTAGCGCGGCGCTGGTCTCGGTCTCGGGTTCGGTGGTCTTGACTACAGCTCTGCTACGTGTCTCCTGGGTTGCATGTCCTCCCCCCCCCCCACCTTCTTTCCATCCCCTTTCTGTTGGATTTCTTTCAAAATAAAAGCCACTGTGAATAAAAGCCAGCAAGTGAAGTTCAGCGATGTTGGAGCAGGAGACCAGATGTTTCCATCCCTGAAATGATGATGCATAGAATCACATATCTAAGTTTAAGATATGTTACAGAGAGTAAACACAATAACAACATGCTTTATCTGTGCATAGTTCATTAAAATGGCTCATTACCGATGCATGAAGATTAAATATGATAGATACACTTAATGATGTTATATTAGCGATTAGGTAAAGCATTCAGCAAGAACTTTTACGTTTAACATTTAATTATTTTTAAAAGCCAGCACTTTTTTACTTTTACTAGAGTACATTTTTGTCTGTGTATTTGTACGTTTACTTCAGTACATCTTTTGAGTACTTTCTGCAGCACAGCTAGCAGCAGAGGAATCTGTGGCAGGTTCATCCAGATCCACCCAGTTCTGCTTCCTCCTGCAGCTGGTTAAAATCACTGTTTGGGTTTTCTACAAATAACTTTTGACAAATTTGGATCATAATTTCCCAAGTAGGGACATCAACTGATTACCTAGTATCTCTGTTTCTGTCAGTTTTCTGATAACAGATGTAGAGAGTTTGGAGTTGTGGCGTCTTCATCTGAAAACTCGTTTACAGAATAGAAGCTTCTCTCCAAAATACAAAGTAAACGGCTCGACAGTTTTGAAGAGAAAACTAATGAACTGATCTCATGACTTCAGTCTAAACACAGCTTTACGTTTTTTTCTAAGTATCTTCAGCCAGATGCTCATGGTGCAGCAGTGGTGGCTTTTATTTGTGCACCGTTTGAGATCATAAAGATCCTCAGACCAACGTGTTTGGAGTTCAGATATTTTTTGAAAATATCTCTAATCTGTCTGAATGTGTTTAGTTAAGATTTTACATACATACGTTAACATTCTTAATGTATATTAATATCATTATGTTCATTACATCAAGATCAAAGTTTTGTTTGAAACATTCTTTTCTTTTTAAGTTTTTGAGAAATGGAATGTGTTTACATAAGGTTTAAGCTTTAACTAACAAAATTTACTGGGATAAACATTTATAATCCATAGCAGTTCCTACATTTAGAACTGAGTTTAGGGATGGATATTTGTTTAATCATTTATCACTTCTTTATAAAAATGTTGATTTATTGTCTTATTATATTTCAGTTGATGTTTAAAAAAAACTGTAATGTCTGGATTATTTTTTTTACTATTTTTTCTGTTCATTGAACGAATAAATAAAATAAAAATAAATTTAAAAACATCGCACTTGAAGATGCTTCTTATCTATTTTTTATTATGTTGTTCTGCTTTCAATGTCTTTTTTAAGGTTAACTTGAATCTACTAAACAGTTCTAAACTACATTCATATGCACAAAATATGTAGTGAAATAACACGCACTTAAATATGTTGTATATAACAGAATAGAATATTTTACTGAAGTAATTATATTTTGCACAAATTGCATGTTTTACTTCATATAAATGTTTCTTTTGTCATTGTATGTAACATGTTTGCTCTAATAAAGATTTAAATGTTTTAATGTTTCTGAGTTCTTCCAGAAAATATGTCTGGAATGAAAGCCGTAAGGAGAACAACAAATGTTTGCAGCTGAAGGCGGAACTTAAGAGGCCACAACTGTTTCTGGGGTAAATCTCCTTGTGAGACTTCCGGCGGAAATGAGGCGCTAGCAGCGTTAGCTCCCAAGCTAGCTTCTGTTTATCGTCGTTTTAAAGCCGTTTCCTGCTGTGCGAGTTGAATATTTCAGTGTCTGTGGTAACGACGTCTCAGGTTGATCACCAGACAGAATCCATCCGCCAGGTTTTCCAGCTGTTCGGTTCTGAATGAGCTGAAAACAGGGAACTAGTTGATACCGCGGAGGAAGCAGGACCCATCCAGCGCCATTATTTGCGTCGTTTATCGTTATTTGTTTTCTTTCATTTGAGTTTTTGAGAAACTGGAAACTGTAGATCAAAGCCTGTGTGAAAAAAAATCATCAATGAAGAAACAAGATTCTCCGGGTATTTTGTTTGGCTCTGACTCAGCATCGTTACTCTGACTGGTCGGATCACGTTCATTGGTTTAACCAACATTATTTGTTAGCCAGCAACTCTGTGATTTTGGTTGCTTTGTGCTGACAGGAGACGCATAAAAGCTCGTTTTTCCTCCCTGTCTGAAGCTGCGTCAGATTAAACTTCTGTGGTTTTAGGTTCGGGTCAGATTTCTTTCTTGCTGCCTTCAGAATCAGAAGTTTTCATACATTCCCCAATATTCCCGGTGACATGTGAGACACTTGGGTCAAACGTTCCGGTTTCCTTCCTTATGAACAAAAACATGTTGTCAACCCAAACTAAGAATGATTTAATCAGCATTAAAGGAACTAACTGGTTAAGTGCGTTCTGAATCCATTTTAAATGTAGAAGAAATCCAGTTTAACCAAATCATACAGAGGGATTTTACGTTGATCCTAGCTGTTAATGCATTAAGTTTGTTTATTATTCAGTTTGGTTAAAAGTGTTTCTGACTTGCAGGTTCGCTCCAGCTGGAAACGCGTGTAGCGACAGTGGAGAGGAAAACGCTCCTTCAACTGGAAGAGGCCTGCAGCAGCACTGAGCTGGTTGGCTGACGGGGCTGACGGGGTTTGACTCAGACAGGCTGTCAAAATAATCAGTATGTTGATGTAACTGGTACTGGAACGTTATTCAGATTCAAACTGACCCGTTCATATTTCCCACATTGTCATACTTCTCCCAGCAGCTTCGTTCCAGTAAGAGCGAGCGGAGATTTTCTGAGGCGGACGGACAGGAAGGGCTGCAACGCTGATGTTTGGGAAAAACGTAAAAAGGTAAGTGAAGCTGCTGCATCTGCATCAGACAGTGAAGCAAAGCGCCTGGTTGGTATCAGCTGGCGCTCTGGGCGTGTCTGGAGTGGATCTCCTCTCCAGTTGAAACCAGTATTTACAATCACACATGTTCAGGTTTTGAGTGATTGGAACTTTTTTCATTTATTATAACAACCAGTAAAACATTTTTGTAACAAACAGTCAGAGGAGACAAACACATTTTTTTTGTTAAAACAACTAACAAGTTTAACTTGAGATAAAATAAATATTTATAGCTGAAAATAAATGGCCAAATATCCATTATTCATCCACTAATGTCTTTTTGCAGATTATCAGAGGAAATTAAAGACACTGAAATGAATTTAATGATCAGTTCAGAGGAGGATACTTACACTAGGCAGTTCAGTAATGGTGTTACTTAGCAAAGGAATCCAAGGAAGAAACAAGTTAGAAAGATGCTCCATTAAAATGTCGAGTTTCAAAACCCTGCAAACAACAGAAGCATTAAACTAGAAACCGCTGAAGAGCAGAAATAAAATCAACTCCAGTTTTTTACAGTTCTTCTCATGTAAGAACAGGATGGGATTCATTGTCAGCTTATAAAGCAGTTATCACGACGGATTCATGTTAGCTTGATTTTGACGATAGTTTTCTAGTCCTAAAAGCCAATAACCAATAATAACCAATAACATACCTAGAAAGAAGAGAAGCTGGTAAACAAAAATATAAAGCTGTGACATCAATAGTCCAAAACAAAACCAGGAACAATCGACTCTTTAAAAAACTTTAACATTTGCAAAACATATGAACAGAAACCACATCTCATCTATTTAAACAAGCTGTACATTAATTATTGTGTATTAAAACTCTAACTCACCCAGTGGTGGCAAACTGAGGAGGAGAGGACTAGCTAGCATTAGCATTGGAGAGGCTGGGACCAGCAGGCTAGTTCAGTCACAGTTAAAGCTTTCAGCATCCTCAGTTCAGAAACAACATTTTCCTTTTCCTGTTTAGAGGATTTAACACACGATTAGTCATGATTTAGCTCCTGCTGGAGCTGCTTCTCATGCAGCAGTAGTCGATTCATTGACCTGGGACAGCAGAACATGGCAGCAGCAGACATCACAGGAGCTTTATACGTCCCAGAAATCAGAGCAGTCAGTTAGGTTGGCCAAACGACTTCAACTATTCTTTAAGCATCGAAAGAGAAACAAAGACATTCAATAAATCCCCCTCAAGTGAAAATGTGTTTTAACATCATTCTGCAAGCTGTTTCAGTCATTAAACCTTATCTGTGAGCTTTTAACTCCTCCTAGTCACTATGGTAACAGCGTTCTGCTGCTCTTGCTTCCCGCAGGTCTTCCACCGCATCATGTCTGTTGCTGCCTGTGAAGAACTTCCTGATCGCGTTCTGATAACTGGAGACAGGAACTCCATTCCTGACGACAAGACGCCAAACGATTTACGAATAAAGGAGGAACAGGAAGAAGCAGGACCGCAGCAGGCGAGTGAGTCAAACGAGGAACCAGAACCTCGGCCTGATAGAGTAGAACATGTTGAAGTGTGGGTCTTTCAGAACGAACAGCTTTCAGTGCAGCAGGAGACCAGCGCCTCCACAGTGACTCCGGCTTGTGGGGAGATGATCCACAACGAACCAGAACAGCTGCAGATCATGAAGGAGGAAACAGAATCTGTGGAGATTAAAGAGGAACCGGAGGATTTCTACAACAGTCAGGGTGAAGGTCTACTTGAGGTGAAGCAGGAGCCTGAAACCTCGATGGTGACTCCAACTCATGACAACATCGATCCAGAACCGAGCACCAACCAGCCGGTCCCACTGAACTCCCCTGAAGAACTGAACCCACAGCAGCAAGGAAGCCACCAGAACACATATTGTTGTGACGTGTGTAAAAAATCTTTCACAGCTCGTAAGAATTGGATTTATCACCTTAAAACCCATAAAGAGGAGAAGCCTTTCCTATGTCTGACTTGTGGAAAAGATTTCATTTGGAAATCGGCTTTAACGCTACACCTTAGAACGCACACAGATGAGAAACCGTATCCCTGTGAACTGTGTGACAAATCTTTCAGTAAAAAGAGTTATTTGGCTCGTCACATAAGGGTTCACGGGGATGAAAGGCCGTTTCCTTGTGACCTGTGTGGGAGAACATTTAGACACAGCAGTAATCTGGCCCATCATCGTAAAGCTCATACAGCTGACAAACCTTATTCCTGTGACTTGTGTGACAAACAGTTCAGCGAACATAATAGCTTGGCCAACCACCTTACGACTCACACAGACGAGAAACCTTACCCTTGTGAACTGTGTCACAAATCTTTTAATAAAAGGAGTTATTTGGCTCGTCACATAAGGATTCACGGGGACGAGAGGCCGTTTCCTTGTGACTTCTGTGGCAGAACCTTTAGACACAGTAGCAATCTGGCCCATCACCGGAGAGCTCACACGGGTAAAAAGGTTTATTTTTGTGACTTGTGTGACAAACCTTTTAGCAAACATAGCAGTTTGGCCGATCACCTTAAAACTCACACTGATGAGAAGCTGTATTCTTGTGAACTGTGTGATAAATCTTTCAGTAAAAAGAGGTATTTGACTCGTCACAGAAGGATTCATGGAGATGAGAGGCCGTTTCCTTGTGACTTTTGTGGTAAAACCTTTAAACACAGCAGTAATCTGGCTCGTCATCATAAAGCTCACACAGCTGACAAGCATTATTCCTGTGACCTGTGTGAGAAACATTTTATCGACCATAGTAGTTTGGCTGATCACCTTAGAACTCACACAGACGAGATGGAGTATCCTTGTGATCTGTGTGACAGATCCTTCAGTAAAAGGAGCTATTTGGCTCGACACAGTAGGATTCACACAGATGAGAGGCCTTTTTCTTGTGACTTGTGTGGTAGACACTTTAGACACAGTAGTAATTTGTCCGAACATCGTAGAACTCACTCAAACGACGAGCATTATTCTTGTGACCTGTGTGACAAACATTTTATCAGCCAGAGTGGTTTGGCTTGTCACCTTAGAACTCACACAGATGAGAAACCGTACCCTTGTGAACTGTGTGATAAATCCTTCAGCAAAAGGAGCTATTTGGCTCGACACAGAAGAATTCACTGGGATGAGAGGCCATTTTGTTGTGACTTCTGTGGTAGAACCTTTAAGCACAGTAGTAATTTAGCTCGTCACCGCAGAGCTCACACAGGCGAGACTCTTAGCACCCCAAGTTGTTTGGCTCTTCACAAGAAGACTCACAAAGATAAGAGGCCTTATTCCTGTCAAAAATCTTTTACAAAAAATATTGATTTGATTCATCACCTTCACGCTCACACTAGTGAGAAGCCATGTTCTTTGTAGAAAACGTGTCCAGCCATTTCCTTGTGACGAACATTTTGTCGACTGTCGTAATTTATCTCTTAATAAAAACACAAAGAGGAGACTTGGCCCCGAAACCTTCTACAGATTTTAACTAAACGGTTGTTCTGTTTGTGCTGCTATCATTTTAAAGATATGAATAAACTTTTCCAGAGGTCATCAAAGGTCAACCAGCCCTACGACGACCGCTGGAAAGATTTATTAATATCTTTCAAATACAGCAGCACAAACAAAAGATACAGCTGGAATTAATTTAATTTAATTTGAAGAAGTTGAGGAAGCAACTTATTGTAAATTTACAATAATAATTTACAATAATCAGACATTATTATTGTAAATTATGCAAGAAATCTTTCTCTCCAATTGACTTCAAACCCAAACATCCATCCGTCCGTCCATTTTCTAACACCTGGTCCCCAGTGGGTCAGGAGCTGCTGCCTCTCCAGCTAACATTCCAGTCACCTGGACTGGTCACCTGGACAGGTGACCTGTCCAGGTGACCATCCTGTTGCAGGGCTCCAAACAAACAACAAGCCGTATTCTTGTTCCTTGTGATAAAAACCTCCTGGACACCTTGAAGATTCGGCCTGACAGAAAAACTCAGGGTTAAGAAGCCTCAAGGTTTTTCATTTTACTTTTTAAGGTAGCGATTAACAGCATATGTAGAGCAGAAACCAGATATTCATAGTCAACGAATGAAAAGATGCACAAAGATTTGATGCTGCTGAAGTTCAGGCTGACCAGACGTCTCTTGTTCTGGGTCGGTTGGCATCGGCTCAGACTGAGGCTGGTAAAAGTGTCATGAAAAGTGTCTCGTACCGACGTGGGCTGAGCGGAAAGAAAAAGGAAAACAAAGGCTGGTCCGGTGCAGCTTCTTTGGTTGGGATAAAACGTGCCTCATCAATACCTGATCAGAGCATTCGGACTGGAGATGTTAGTAAAACAGAAATCTGTGGTTTAAAACTTCCCCACGGCGTCTCTGTTGCAGTAGTTACCAACACTTTAAATGTCTAAATGTTCTTTGTTTTCAACCAGAGAATGCTCACTGCGAATGCTCTGATCGGCTAAAGTATTCATTATAAAGTTGTGATAAATAACATCAACCATGTTTTATCTTTTGCCACTCAGATCATCTTCCACATTCTTCCTTCTGCCAAACCAGCAGGAGGTTAAATACGTCTGAATGATTAGATCAGGCCTGCTGCTCCAGCCTGGATGAAATCTGTCCTGAATGCTGTAAATCAACTAATACTGTTTTTTAATACTGAGGCTGAGTTTTTTATGCAAAGTATTAACATTTGGCAAAGTTCTGTCTTAATAAAACTTTACTTTGTTCACAAGAAACATTAATTTCTCTTTCCTGTTGATTCAATGTGTCAAGTTTTACATGACTTGGACCTGTTAAGTGTTTAAAATGTAACATTATGAATAAACACTTATTGTTGTCGTATTTTCCTAGATAACTTTTAAAGTTCCTGAAAAGGGAATTTTCTTTGGAAGATAATTCTCTGTTATTGCTTAAAGTCCTTTAAAATTCTGAAATAATTTTTGGTGAATATATTTGTGGTTTAATCACCAGCGAGAACTGATACATTTTTCATATGCAGCTGCACTTGGAGACACATGTAGATATTTAATTAATAGATACGTTACACTGTAATGATTCCAACTATAAAACAAATTTAGTTTGAGAAATGCTGAATGTTAACCTATAAACATTCATTTTATGACAGACATGTTAAGTTTCACACGTGTTTATAAAAACATTTTATTGTTAAATAAGACTCAGATGAAGCATCATCCCTGTCATAACCCTGGAGGTTAAAGTTCATCCGTCTGCAGCGAGGAGCCCTGGAGGTTAAAGTTCATCCGTCTGCAGTCAGGAGCCCTGGAGGTTAAAGTTCATCCGTCTGCAGCGAGGAGCCCTGGAGGTTAAAGTTCATCCGGCTGCAGTCAGGAGCCCTGGAGGTTAAAGTTCATCCGGCTGCAGTCAGGAGCCCTGGAGGTTAAAGTTCATCCGGCTGCAGTCAGGACTACGCAGTGGTACAATGACTGTTGCTGCTAATGATTGTTTACGGCTCCAGAGGGAAAATAATCTCTTCGGTCTGATTTTCCTGTTTTCATATGTTTTTACTTTTTAGTGCTGCAGGTTTATGGACGTTGACTTTTACTGAATATGTCCAAACGTTGAACCTTTGAGAAGCTAAAAGTCTTCATTCATTCAGTTAATTTACATTCTTATTCTCACCCTGAGTAATCTTTACATGTAATCTATGTTGTTTCCTAAACCGGTTGGTCTGTGAAATGATAAATCCAGCAGATGTCTTTAAGGCAGACTGATCGGTTTGTTTCTGGCTGCTGGTATCGACTCTACAGAGTTCTGATCGGTTCATGTGTTATAACTAAATACTGTAAGCCTTTCTGACGGGGGCCATCGTACTGTCTGCTATTACATGAGACTTTCCTGAGGTTTTTCCATGTCAGTTAACATCTTTATATCTTTTTCTTTAGGATAGAAATTCACCACAAACCTGTGATATAAACAGAAACTTTCCATAAGAGGGAAAAAAATAAAAAATACATCCAAACTATTTGGATGTATTTCTGAGTTATTATTGCGGATAATAAAGTCATCTGACGGTTTTGATTGTGTCTCTTGTTGGTCTGAATGGTTTAAAGGGCCGTTTCCATCTCAGCCTTACACAAACAGACATAAACATGCAGGGAATAAATCAATTTTCAATCAGAGAATAAACACGTTTTCACCGAGGCTCTTTAAATGTGCAAACATTTGAATTTTTAAATTGACATTGTGACTGTATTCAAAATAGACCAGCAAATATCGCGGTAAGCATATTGCGAGGGAATGCAAAAGAAAAATCTTCTCTATGTCCCCTAGGGGGCTCCGTACTGTACGACAGAGCCATGACCCGGAAGTAGTTTACTCTAGTTAATCCAAACAGGAAAGCATTATTTAATTAATAACTGATTTTGTGTTATTTTAATATTAATTTTATTGTATTTTCAAAATATTTCTTGTCTCATTTTATTAAGTCATTTAGAGAGATTCTTACAAATATAGGACTAAATATATAATTTAAACACACACCAAATATATAACATAGTTCTGAAAAAGAAGCATTCTTTAAATGTATTAATATGTGATTGTCTTTTAGCATTATTTTAATGTGTTATAAAGTCTCTGTTCGGCTCCGTTCGACAGCCAAAAAACAGTTTTGTTGTTTAGATGAAGCAAAAACAAACAAACAACAAAAAAAGACAATTAGAAAAAACCCGGAATATTTGTAGCCCGCGGCGGAACTTAAATGACGTGAATTGTTTCTGGGGGAAGTCTACGTGTGAGACCTTCAGCGGAAGTGAACGAGATGTTAGCATCGTTAGCTTCCAGACTTCCTCGTTTATCGTCGATTAGGAAGCGGTTTCTGCTGCGTAGCTGAACATTTCAGTGTCTGCAGTAAAACATCTTCGGTTCGGCATCAGACAGAAACTAACGGAAATAAACTCCGGAAGAAGCGGATCAGCGGCTCAGGCTGCCGGAAAACCCGAATCATCTCAGAACCTGCAGGTATGCTAACAAAATGTACTAAATAAATCATTGGTTCTGAATGAACTAACGCTGGGATACTGAAAAAATAACCAAGGGACTAGTTGATACCGCGGAGGGAGCAGGAGGCTTTTACAAAGACGGAGTTCAGACATGAGGCGATATTTGCACATAAAAACACAACGAAGCTTAAAATGTGAACAAGCAGAAGTTTGGCTAGACTTCAGTCTATCTGCTGGTGCCACCCGCCCAAAACTGTGTTAATGTTAAATATGTTGGGTAACATTAACTGGGTGACGGTTAGCTTAGCACTGGAACCATTAGCATGTCAGAACCACAGGAAGATCAATTCCTTCATCTGGACATCCGGCCCGTTTAAAATGACAACCTACAGATGGATGACCTGAGAACATCCTACCTTTAAAACATATTTTAAATACTGAGATGTTAGTGAGAATAAAACAGCGTCAGACAGGAGAAACTGGTTTTTACTGAAATTACACAGCATCAGATCCGTCCAAACGCGGTCAGTTCAGAGTTCAGGAGGTTTTCAGAAACTGCTTTTAGTTGCTTCTGCCATGAACCCTGTAGAGTCTGCAGGTTCCGCCCGTGTTGCTCCCGGTGGGTTTGTTACTTAGAACCTGTCAAATGACCGACGGCTTCAAATTTTCCAGTCATTTAAAAAAAAAAAAAAAGGTCAAATACAGAAAATATTCTGTGCAAACAATAAATTAGAAGCTTTTTAAACTTCTGTTTCTTCTGGATCGGGTCAAACCGATCAGAACCTACTTTCCTAAAACCCAGCAGAACATCCAACATGCAGATGCTCTAAAGTCAGAATATCACAGAATATTCTACCTTTATAAAACAAAGAGGAAGCTCCTGTTGGAGTGTTTAAGGTTTCCCAGAGAACTTGCTAAGCCCGGTTCATCCGTCGTGTTTTGAGTTAAAAATTGTTTAAAATTGACGAGAAATTTTAAAATATCACTTGATAATTATGTGTTATTGAAAGATGTAAGATTAATACCTGAAGACCAACTATAAAACTCTTAAAAAATTCAAACATTTTAAAAAGACTTAAATAAAAAACAATGCTTAGCCCAAGTAAAGCCTGGTGGCCCGCCAGGCTTATAATACCGGGGGAAGCCCTGTGTACTGAAACCCCTAATACGGAAAACGCAGCTACCTCTAGGTTTTAAATGAAATATTTCGGTCATATCCTACCTGTTGAAAACACATGTATCAGATTCAGCTGGACTGAAAGTAATGTAACACCTTCTAAAACACTCGGGTATCAAATGGTGCATAAATCATTTACAAGATGAAATTCAAACTGTAGTATGAATTTTTACGACGATGCGGAGCAGATATGCATCTGTAACGAGCTAAAAAGAAAAAGCAACAGAATAATAAAATGTTTTTCCCATCGTTGCCCGTCTCGAACGGGTTGCGTTGCCCCACAGCTGCTTCCGCCTCAGCAACTTCTGGTTGCGTCGCCATCTGAACCCAGAGTTTAACAGCTGGTAAAGATTGATTAACAAAACGAGCTCAAAACAATGCGCAGATGACTTCACTCTGCAATTATTTTATCAGTATGTTTATGCATTAATTTACTAATGCATATAAAAATGTTTGTGAAACTGTCCACTGCTGTTTCAATGTTCCACAACATCCCTCTTCCAAACATGAAGCAGCTTAAAGACCAGGAGTTACAAAATGTATTAAGTAAAACTTACCAAAACCTTCAACATGTATCCCTAATATAAGACTTACTTATGGGGGTTTAGACCGTAGTTCTCAACAAGCTGCTGACCCGTCGACCGTTTTATAAAAGGTCACTAGAGCCGAGAAAACCTGAAAACCTTTTACTAATGAATGAGCTGCCTTTACTCTTATTACCACATTGTTAGCAGCCAGCGCTTCAGCTGCTAGTCTGTTTCTAGCCTGCAAGCTAACTGAGAAGCTAACTGAGAAGCAGAAACCTGAGGAGAAAAGAATTTGACCTCAGAGTAAATGCTGCTGCCAGCCTCTGATCTGTTCGTAAGTGTGAAGGGTTATAACAGCATTCATATGTATTTTCACACAGTTTTGTGCTGTAGTGACTTTAGTGACAATTGA